>JJRW01S0016166.1:2100-12330 GCA_001188405.1 Loxosceles reclusa
GGAGAGTCATGAGACGAAGGAGAGTCATAGACATTGTAAAGAAAATATTTACTTCATGTCGACGCTGGGCATCGAACCCTGAACGTTCAACTCCGGAGGAACCACTTTAACGGTTAAGCTACGCCGACGCTGTAATTCTATGCTTACTTTGAAGTTTTCCTGGGTGGGAATTACACCATATAAGACTAAGGAGAGTCATACATATAAGACGTCATACGCATATAAGACGTCATACGCATATAAGAAGTCATAGGCATATAAGACGAAGGAGAGTCATAGATATATAAGATGAAGGAGAGTCACAGACATATAAGACGAAAGAAGACACGAACATAGTGAGACATATATAATTGGACGAAGAGTATTTATTGCAGGACAAACACACACACACAGACCCAAGTCGACCGGTAGTCGAAAGCGGGCCTAAGCGTACAGATGCCCATCACCGGTACCGCTATACCACCGAGGTTGCAGAAATATTTGTGCTTTCAGTTGTGTTAAGCAGACAGTTCGTGGTCACTAGTACGATGCGTTCCTGTGTAAATATTAGCTTGGAGAACGCAAAAAATGAGATTGAGTGAATGTAAAAAGTAGAAGCTCAAGGATATACACCACTCAACAAAAATATCATCACCACCAATCTATTTTGCAAATAATCGCATATGCAAAGTCTGCAGCACTTGTCAAGGTCTAGAGTAGAATATAAGACCTATTACTCTCAATGAACGAAATGAAACGGTAATGATTAAAGCAAAGCATTAGCCTCTCGGAATGAGCTAATGGGATATTCGCGCTTGAGCTCCAACATAATTGACATGGCCCTGAGAAAACTTTAGAAACCAAACACTACTTCCATCTTGCATGATAAAACCTTGTCCTACATACATCCATAGGCATAGTCGTTCTGAATTACTTCCCTGGTATGTTTTTCACTCCTAAAATATCCCCAAAAACATTGCAGAGGAATTTTTTTCACAATGTCCTCGTTCTTTTTAGGAAAGTATCCCCAAAACTCACACCGATATAATAAAAATCTATGTCTCAATTTGTTACACAAGGCAGACTCGGAGAGCAGTAAAATTCCGAATGACAGAACACAAAAATTACGTTAAAAAACAGGCGCTTCAAAAATCTAAATTCGTACAGCACAGTTGAAGAACTGACCACAGATTATCTTTCGATCAGCTTAAAAGTATTGCATAACCCAGATCTCCCCAAGCACTGGCTTTTCTGAAGGCATTTTTCATCAGTGTTCTGTCCGACTCGTTAGTGAATGACAAAAAGTCTACTCTTCCTTTCAGCTCAGCCTGGTTACCTCGTTTGAAAATTTGCAAACAAGTTGACAACACAACCTCGAATCTTAATTCAACGACCAACACCGGCCGAAATATTCTGTCACTTATCGTTCCGAGAAAGCACTGGCGTGATCCCAGCGAAACAGCGGTCAGCGTTCTTGAATAAATATCTGTGAAAAACGTGGTTCTCTTTTATGTTCATATATTTCACAAAGATCAACGTGTATTATTTTTCTTCAGTCATTTTCGTGCTCATCAATGTTTATAAAAGAGGGTCGAAATGTAAAAGATATAACAGCAACGGCAAGGCCTGGGCTGCTAATGATTTATTGACGCTAGATGTAAGCGTAGGCTGTATCGTTTCGTGATAAAAGAATCGCTTAAGTTACAATCTTGGTGATGATAGCAGTGTGTCCGAACCACTAATCAGGCCTTCCTGACCGTGCCGTATGTTCAAGGACATTGCGGCATCGATTGTACTAGGCAAGTCGTCACCACAACTGCAGCGTTCAGAACTGACACGAGGTATCACAGTACGACGAATCACAATTACTGCCACAACATGTGGAATGTCGTACATGTGCGTATCGTTTATTAAAGGAACCCTAAGTACATGGATACACCATTGGACGGAAACAATCATATGGAGAGGGCTTGACGATTTGGGCAGCGCTTTTTCATGACACCATAAGATCAATGATCACTGCAGACCACAATGTGACTTGTGTCGCCTACTTGGACATCACTGAGAACATGATACATATCTTTATGGCTACTGTGTTACTTGATGAAGATGGCTAATATCAACAACAAAATCCACCACGCCGCACCTCCCGATCGTCAGAAAACAGTTCATAAGGAAGAATTCCATGTACTCTAACCTCCTAATTCCCCTGACACGATCCCTATAGAACATTTATGGTTTGAAGTGCCGTTCGAGATGCGGTTCATATTGCGTCACCTCAACCCCATAATTTGCATAAATTCTGAGATCCGTTGTTGAAATTTGTAGGAATATCCCCGCAACGTATTATATGTATATAGATTCAACAGATCATGTAATCGTCGGCGTAATGCCGCATGAAGAAACCATAGTGTCGCCCCGATTTTAGTGAATTCTGCTTACCTCTGTTCAATTTTCGTTTGGTATCTGACTTGTTGGTTCTAATCCAAATCATAGAGGTTAGTGTAAACTCGTGAATTTTAAAAAACCTATGGCGAAGTGCAGACCAAACCGATGGATGTCTACGTAGAGGATGGCATGGTGGAAACTGATATGCACCAGTCGAACCTTTTAATGGAATCCCACAAGATGATGGTCATCTGAGAACAAGTAACAATCGCAGACTTTTTTGACAGGTCGGCGTATCTCAACGATAGAGCTGTCACTTCAAATATGGGAGTGAGATTCGACATATACTGGCGCCCGAGAATTTACCCTTTGCCATTATGATCTAACTTTGAGATCAGGTAGATCCTAATCTCTTAATTTCGTGGAGAAGGGGAAATGAAGGGTTTTCCAGCAACCTGCATAGAAATCCAAGTTTTACAGTCGCCGTGACAGCTCAGTGGTAGCTCTCATTGCGGAAATGACAGGGATCGGATTTGATTCCCACTGTCAGTAAACTCGATTTGTTACACGTTTACTACCAGTTACTAAAAGTCACCTACTACAAATTCACAGATCAATGCCTTGTCTGGCGAAGGCCACTTTAAAAGCCGGAGAAATCTCAACATCATATTAAGCAGATGGTTAGTGTTTTGTGCGATTGTTCTATAACACTTTCTTGACGGTGTATTTTCCGAAATCAGAGTTGTGCTTGGTGAAAATAAGATGTTCAAAAGTGTAAAACAAAATTTCTAGAAAAGAATGTTTTTAAGCAATAGCGTCACACTTGTGTGATTACAAGGCTATCAAAATGTAGCATAATAAAAGGAAAAATAAATAAGAATAAAACAAAGGATGATGTAAAGACCCTTCCGGAATCGTTTCGGAAAGAAAATTTTTTTACCACCTCCCACTTAGAGTGTAGACGCAAAGGAGACGAGCTTCGGCGGAAAGACAAAGGAGGATCCTTACTGGTCATTGTGAAACATTGTGCTCTCCGGCCGCCAAGGCCCATAAAACGTGGGATGGCGTTCCTCGTTAAGAGAAAACGAAAGGCAGGGGACGTTTGCGCAAAAACGGACCATGAAGGTCAAATTACGTCGATTGCCCTCAATAAGGAGGAGAAGAAGTAAGGTAAGAGAGTGAAAGGAGAGATGCAAGGTGCCCAATTAAGAGGTGCCTCCTTGCCGTACCTACATGCGAGAGAACGCATGGCGCCAATGAAATTAAATGAAATAACAAAAAGAAGGATGTACCCAGAATCCAGAGAACCCAATATAAAAGAGGATATTTTAAACAGGAGTGCAATTGAGATGATTTGACGTAGCAATCGGAGACGATGAAATTTTGAATACGGCCCCTTAGTCTGGAAAGAAAAGGAGGAAGAAAGGAAATATGCAGAGTGTGTGTGTATCTTGGGATACCGGAGATAGAGAGTGTGGATGTGTTCTTGGATGCCAAAGAGAGCGTGCACATTCTTAGATACTGAAAGGAGAGTGTTTCCTTGGAGTCAAAGAAACTAAACGGGTGATAAAGACGCTAAACGGTCACCTCACGTAATGTTTTTGACGGTCTAGAGTGGAGTGACAATGTGAGGATTTGCTATTTCAGAAAGAAAAGGTCCATGTGGAAGTCTCTTGTGACCGAAGTTCAGATTGATTTTCGAACTCTGTGCCCGAAGATAACAACCCTCTTCATCAAATTGTGTATACATACACGGAGAATGATAACCAACTGTTTACGCGTCTGTTTCCACAAAGGATATTGTGAGAGCGAGTTACCACTCTGTGGTGCTAACGGAAAAAGCCTCTTGGTCAACTCTGAGAAAAGGTGGGCTTCTTTTATTTTGGCAACTTTCCACTCAGTTTTGAGATCGTTTTTGTACTAGCTTCGTTTTTCGAAAGTTTACTTTCTTAATGTTTAAATATGATGTTTTGTCGGATAGTAGATAAGATATGGATAGAAAATACGAAGTAATTTGAACGATTATCTTACTATCAACATTATAGTGCATGGGTATTGTGTACAGCGTATAATATAAGTTGCTATCTACAAAGTAGTTTGAGTATAACTTAATCAGGTGATTTATCTCATGATTTTCACGTTCGATATCTAAGTTAAGCGATTAACTCCCTGGGCACTGAGAATACAGTGAGCCAACAGAGTTTGACTCTGTGGGCTCACTGTATTATATTATATTATTGACTCACAGTATATAAGGGAGTAACGGGGTAGGGATGTGCCGTGAGTAGCACTCTAACATAAGACCCAGAGTTCTGGGGCCGTGACAAGGACGTACCGAACATTGGCAATAGCACATGCAGAGAAACAGGAATTTGGCAATTATTTACACCTCCTGCAAACGTTCTGAAAATGCTTATCGGGAATCGAACCAGGTCTTCCGCTGTGATGAACCACTGCAACGAAGGACTTGACTGCCAACATACAAACGCATGTTACTTTTCTGTCAACAGACGTATCCTTAATTGAATAGGTAATTTGTATATTCAGCGTAATAGGTTTTACTGTAATTTGTAAATTTGTACAAGTTAAAATACTGAGAGTTTCAATCGCTTTTCGAGGCAAATTCGTCTTAATGATTATTTCACATTGCAGTGGTCTGCGAACACTACTTTTTTAAAGATTACAGTGGAGCTCGGCATTAATTTATCATACCTGCGATGATTCGAAGTTAATATTCTAATTATGTCGTCTCTACGGGTGGTTTATCGAGGGCAACCTGATCCTGACGTACCACGTAGCGTCTCACACTTGTTGAATCCAACACCTCCTCACGGTCTGGTCAGAACGGCCAAGGTACTGGCCAATTCGTCGATGGGACAGTTCCGGCATCTCGCAACCCAATAATGTGGGCCCCCTCTCAAACTGTGCTACCTTGGCAAATTGCCTTCGCTTGCATCTTAAAGGCATATCGAATAACCAAAAATAACTACAAACTCGTAACCTACGAGTGCCTTTTTTTTCCGGTAACGTAGGAAGTCCTGTTACTCCCTCTAGAGGCTAACCCTTACATCGAATCACTTCACAAATTTATGTTATCTGCGTCAGACATATTGCATGCAGATTTTTCAGTAAAGCGACTCCCTCATGGTACGCAATTTGTTTTGCAGAAATGAGTGCAATAAGTTACTAAAAAGCTGCTCCTGAAGTGGGGTTCTGCAGAATATTACCTGCCTTGAGTACGCTACTGCCGTTCACATATGATATGGTAAGTGGACCTATTTTTTAGTTCAGCTGCTTAAATTTCTTTTTAAGATTAAGATAGATCATTTGGATGCAGGAAGCTTTCGAGAATTTGTACCCTCGTGTTGCCACAGGTGCGAAATATTATGCAGGAAATAAGAAGTTGAGTCAAATGCTTCATGTTTAAAACACAAAAGAGGAAGAGCAATTTCCCCACATAAGAAATCCTCTCAAAGTCCATTGTTTGCAATTTACTTTTTTCCTGTTTTTTTTTTTCAGGAACCCCCCTCTATTCAATAAAGAGTAGCTCCCGGGTACAGTGAGAAGTGGGAGAGAGTGAAATGAAAGAGAAAAAAAAAAAAAAAAAAGAAGAGGGAAGCCAGAAGAGAGAGAGAGAGAGAGGGGGAAGAGTAGACAAAGAGGGAACAAAATCAAATCCAATGAGAAAACTCGATGCGTGCCGCCGCTCCGCGTTCCGTGACGGGAATTTCTTCCACCAGGTCCCGCCATTTTCGAAGTTTCCGCTTAGAAATTCGGGTCATTACTCTGTGTCACAGAGACTCCGAGCTGTCATCCTTCTTTTTCACGAGAGTAGGAGATTCCCGGTGCAGTTTTCGTCTGGAATTGTTTCCTCGTAAAAGGCGGAGGGTGGAACGGTGGAGGGGGATCGGAAACGGCGACGAAAAGAGTAAACACGATCCACGTTGAGCAATCATCAATCTGTCGGAAAGGGGGGTGGAGGAGGGAGAGTAAACAACTCAACGTCACGTCTAGAGAACGGCATCCGTCTGCGCGCGAAAATTCTATAAAACCCTTTCTTTGCTTCTTTTAGAAGTTGATTCTCGTAATAACCTGACCGCTGTCAGTATTAAAGGACATATCCTTTTCGGTTTACCTTTGGGAAGAATTCATCCTGTGTTTTCTGACAAAATTCTAGAGATGGAATCTCGCTTAAAACACGTCTTTGTTGAAAATAATCTTTTTCTTCTTTCTCTAATATCCCATTCAGTAACCTAGTTGGTATTTCTCTTCCAAGTTCCCACTTAGAATTCCTCCGGCAAACAGAGTCTCTTTTGTCTCCGAAAGTCAACGTTGAACTGATTAAACGGGAAATTAAGGCTACTTGGTTTTTGGCTCGCGTGTTCGATTTACTCGCTGCGTTACTTCTGTGACTCTCCCCAACGCTTTTCAATTTGCGCTCCCTTTCTCGGTCGAAAGGAAATTGATGTCGAATAACATCCTGCGCTAAATAACAACATTGTTTAAGGATTGCGAAATCGAATAGACAAAATGACACGCGTACTTTGTGTTGCATTACTGTGAAATGATAATAACAAGTTAGCTTCAGAGTACGGGCATTAAAATTCAGTTTCGAAGATCATGTTGATCTCTATGTGATGCTAAAAAATTAGAATTATGCAAAAACTAATTAAGATTGTATAAGCAACCACATTACTGAAAAACTACACTAATGTGACAGGAAGACTGGAATACCTTCGCATGCGTGTAGACAACATAGCAACATTTCGGTTCGCGTAAATGGTTTCGTCCACAAGCAACGTAAATAAAGCGACAGACACCTGTGAAAGCTTAATGAGCTAGTAGGGCTGAAAGGGTGGTATGTTATCATGATTTCAGCTAGTTTCAACCAGGTGAGCTTGGTGAACGGGTCACACCATTGCGGAGACACGTTCTCACGTTTGACTGTTTCAAGGCTGGTTCTTGACTATAAAGAAAGTCGGTAAAACACAGAGCGTACAGCAGTAGCATCGGGACCGTCAAAAAAACACTCAGTATTAGTGACTGGCTTCGTCTGCCTAGAATTATTCTTAGCCATAAGTGAAATTCTGCTGCAGATCACATAGTAAATCCAAGTTGGAACTTTATAACGATCAGCATGAGGTCTGTACGACGTTCCCTGCATGACGTGAGTTTTAACAAGAGACTTCTCATCCGAGTGCTTTGGCTTATCGCCACTCCAGTGGCACAGTGGTACCGGTGACTGGCTACTGTGATGAGGAGCCCGGGTTCGAGTCCTGGTGACATGGGTGTGTGTGTGTTTGTTTTCATCTTATTCCTGTTCCTCTCGTGCCTGGTACAGTATGATCTTAATAGGTCTTTGAGCCATGAAACACCAATCAGCATCATCAGCTTTTGCTTATCGCGCAACCATAGATTTTTGCATGCCACCATCTTTTGAGACACTGATGCAGCCCAAAAGGGATACGGAACTTCGGTCACAAGCGACCGGAACAAGAAAACCCAGCCTCCATCCTAACAGAATCAGCTGGGTTTAGAATATCCCACTGCATATGAATGCATGCATGCTTTTGGCTCCTAATCAATACACCTAGTACAATTCAGTTGAGCAAGCCCAGTCTTTCACGCTTAAGGACTGAAAGTCCGCTCCACTGCAAGTAGAGTGTCGGGTAAAGAGCTGAAGTTCCAATAACCAAATCTCAAGCTTCACAAGATAATCTAAATGATGGGTTTGAGTGTCAGGCGGTGAAGAACCACAGCTCCCATACCGGAATCTCATGCCCGACTAGGCTGTCCAAGTGGTTGGATTGGATTGGATTCACCTGATGCCCTGCCCAACACGACAACTCTCATTGTGTTCCAAATTCCTTCCAGTGGCATAATGCTTACGGGCTACTGTGCTGAGGAGCCCGGGTTCGAGTCCCCATTGGCATGAGTGTGCGTGTATGTCTTCACCTTATTCATGTTCATATCGTGTTTGTCACAGTAGGATCTTAAAAGATCTTTGACCCACAAGAAAACAATCATCATCAGCAGCAGCAATTCTAATTCCTCCCGGGGTCTGATGAAACCTGAGCGAACCCGGAACGAGATGTGTCAGGCCGCTACGCGCTCTAAACGCCTTCCTTGCCAATCTCGTCGCGAGACAGACTCAGCAAGTACTAACTTGGTCTATTACATCAGAGGAGCGAGACTCGATAGTAAGTCTCCAAATGTGGAACTTCTTCCTCCACCTGACTGCTAGTAGGTAGTCGGCTCTTCGTAGCTGTCACGAAAATAGCAAGCAATCAGCTCTGCCTGAAGATTGTCCGTGTTTACACTCAAGCCGAAGCTAATTTTGAAGCACGAACCCCCAGTACAGCGAGTTTAGCTCAGCGGCAGCCATTCCATACGGGTGCAGCTTTTCCCTCCCAGGCTGCAGTATTAACTACGGCCGAGGGCCATGCACTAGGAAATAACTGACGCTAAGGTCAGGTTGTTCACCCAGGAAAATATGACATGGATATACAAGTACGTATGCAGAAAATAAAACATACACTCCTATTGAAGATGAAAGCAACGAATAAATCGATACCCCTGCTCACATCGCACAAAAGGTTGAAGTTACCTTGGAGCGACACAATTCCGCATCCTAAAAACATCGTATTTCTGACGTTTCTTCAAAGTCAGCAATATATGTGACATCACTACCAAGTCACATAAAGATCACTGCTAGGCTGCTACACCTTCACATAAAAGCACGGTATTATATTCACTACTACTTACAGATCAAACAAAGTTCAACTAGTCATTAATTGATTGATCGAAATTGGAGATGAGAGGGGTCCACATTATTGGATTGCGAGATGCCGAATGGTCCCATGGACGAATTAGCTGGCACTTTCGCCGTTCTGACCACACCGTGAGGAGGTGTTGGATTCAACAGGTGCGAGAGGCTACGTGGTACGTCGGGATCAGGTTGCCCTCGACAGACCACCAGTAGAGACGACATAATCAATTAGAATATTAAGTTCAAATGATCGCAGGTGTGATTAAATTAATGCTGAGCTCAATTGTAATCTTTAAAAGAAACAGTGTTCGCAGACCACTGCAATGTGAAATAGTCATTAAGACAAATTTGCTTCGAAAAAAGCGATTGAAACTCTCCGTACTTTAACTTGAACTTTAATATATATAAACATTACAAATTACAGTTAATACATATTACCTTGAATATATAAATTACATATTCACTTAAGGATACGATTATTGACGGAAAAGTAACATGCCTTTGTATGCTGGCAGTCAAGTCTTTTCGTTCCAGTCGTTCAACACAGCGAATGACGTGGTTCGATTCCCAATAACCATTTTCAGAACGTGCACAGCAGTGTAAATAATTGCAAAATTCCCGTTCCTCTTCATATGCTATTGCCAATGTTCGGTACGTTCTTGTCGCGGCCCTTGAACTCTGGGTCTTATGTTAGAGTGCTACTCACGACACACGCCGACCCCGCTACTCCCTTACTTGGCCCTTACTGAAGAGTCAAACTCTGTTGGCTCACTGTATTTTCAGCGTCCAGGGAGTTAATCGCTTAACTAAATATTCATAAGATAAATGAATCACGAGATAAATCATTTGTAATGTAACATTTAACCCTAACAAAAAGCGCACTCTCTCACAGGAAAAGGAAAATTAGCGTTAGGCTACGTCAGTAATGACGTCACCCTGAGCAGCACTTAAAAAAGTCAAGCAGTAAGGAAGGGAAAAAAGCTTATTCCAGATGCTGCTCTGCTGCCTTCCTCACTGCTGCTTTGACAGCGTCCATTTAAGAAAATTTGAAGTCTAAAATTGAAGACTAGAAGAAACCAGATAAGTTAAAATTT
>JJRW01S0016168.1:16051-30101 GCA_001188405.1 Loxosceles reclusa
GTTTTGACGACGGAAAAAATGGTTTCTACAGTTTTATAGGTTGGGGGGTGAATTTGTGGGCTTTGCATGTGAGTATTTTATGAGGTTTTAATGTGATTATTTCTAGTGCTTTTCTCTTTCATTTTGATTTGGACGAGGGAACTCCATTCTCTAATTTATGCTTATTGCTATTAATGACGACGGAGAGGGTCCCCGTAATTTTATGGTTTTTTGGACATGGTCAGCCATGCTGGGCATTTGCCTGCTGCTGACTTTCATTTTGTATTTGTATAAACAAAATTCTCCAACAGCTAGTCGCTGCACCGGAGAAAATATTAATGAAGGCGAATATGTTAATTCAACTTGTGCACGAAATCGCGTGCCGAAAGATTTCCATAAAAGGGAAAAATTGGCAAAACTAAAGGATCATTTTCGTAAGTTAAAAGAACCAGTACTTGATGCGCCTGTGCTCGACAGTACGTGTGAAGCTAACGTTGTAAATCTGCATATAAAAGCCTATATAAGAACAAATTCGAGTAGATCTTGAATGTTTGCCACTTGACGCCGTAAGGCGTTCAAATCATGGGAATATTCAACAGAAGCAGGCATATATTGAACAACAGGAAATATATTTGGTACCAAGTGTTTTGGACAAATCTGGAAAATATTCCAGAGACTCAAAATGAGGAAGACGAAAAAGCTCGCATTTCAGTCACGGTCTTTGTGCAAGGGTCTTCTCAATTGCTCCTTGTAACTCGGCATAAGACGAGGAAGAAACTGCTGCAAAATGATCTGTTTCCACAACTGGGTGTATCCGAAAACAACGCATCTCCAGTTTCAAAAACCTTGCAGCCTTTGAAGAAGGTTTGTGACGGACTGCAAGTTTCTCTCTTGTCAAAAATTCAGTCTTGAAAATCCTGGAAAGTAAAACAAAGTCTTTGAAAATTTCCTCCAACAGAACTTAAAACTAAGCATAATTAAGATTCCAGCACGTAGACATATGAATGAAACAGAAAATAAACCATAAACAAGTTTTTTTTTATTAAGGTTTTAAAAATACAAGAACAAACATATAAGCAATATTTTGAATAGGCAGAAAAGTAGTACACGGATTGACACATAAATACAATCAGATAGACAATAAATACTGATGAAACGAATTTCAATTGTCAATTATTCTAACAAGTAAGTTTGACCTTGTCAAAGTCAGAGAAGCGTTTAAGTTTTTTTTATAAACTTTATGTGTCTTTTAAAACGTTGAATTTTTAAAGTCAAAGTTGCGGCCTAAAATGGCTTAATAAAGTAACTGCTTAAGAATTAACTTCGTTATTTCAGATTCTAATGGAGTTTTCATCGGGAACTTAACAACATATCTTCTTTTTGTTTATGGAATGAGGTTAAATGCGATTCGGGCATTTTAAACTTTTCAAATTATGGTCCTTCTTCAATCAGAGTTTTCTTCTCTCTTTAAATTTTTTCTGCCCTTAGAGTTTTGTTTCTCTTTCTTTAGAGCTTTTTATTCAGTATTGCACGACACATCATTTTGATGTCGTAATGCACACCCACAAAAGAGTTCAAAATAAGCACAGAAATCCTCTGTCGGCGTAGCTGAACTGGTTAAAGCGACTCTCCGGTTAAAGCGGCACTCCGGGTTCGATTCCCGGCGTCGACATGAAGTAAAGATTTTCTTTACAAATGGCGCCTGAACAGGGAGTCACACTAGTAGACAAGGACCCAACCGTTAGCTGCACCACCCGAGGTCAGGTCGTGCCTTGACCTCTCTTTCAAGTGGGGGAGGGTGTAATGCCCACCCACAAAAGAGTTTGAAATAAGCACAGAAATCCTCTGTCGGCGTAGCTTAACTGGTTAAAGCGGCTCTCCGGAGTAGAACGTTCTGTGTTCGATTCCCGGCGTCAACATGTAGTAAAGATTTTCTTTACAATGTGTCGGAATGTCGGGTTTTTTTTTTTTTTTTTTTGCTCTTTTACTTTCTTCTTGCTGAGGAGGGGGATGAAATTTTAGTTTTTGTCCGTTTGTTCGCTTTTTATGTACATCGGTATTGGGAATTTCGTAGCACCGTTACATGTTGAAAATTACGATTACGTTCAGCAACAATCGCCGTAAAGACAAGTCAGCACTGCAGACACCAATTGTTCGCCCTCATTCAAAGTCAATTAGTTAATGAAAATATCGTCGCCTTCGTCACCATTGCATACCCACTGCAAACTAACTTTGAAGTTCGCTTAAACTACTGTATGACCCATTCATCTGCGTCAAGGCCGTAAATATTAGAATGCATGAATCACGATCTAAATATATATACGTATCTAATGTATATAAATGTACGCAAATACACTCTTTGTGAAGTCACCGAAAGGTATTAATGTTTTCCAATACGAGAGGGTAAATTTAAAACACACTGGAGCTTTGAAGGCGATCCAAATTCAGATGCTGGTGGTCGAAGGGCTCGATTTTGCCGACTACGTTGGGCTGCCGTCTTGAGTGGTAATTAATCACGGTTTGTCTTTCCAGAAATTCGTTAGATGTCTAATGCTCCAGCCTGGGAACTTATTTCCAAGGATTTTTTCTTAAATTAAACCAATAATTTAACTTGAACAACCAAATTGAAAAGTTCGCCCTCCCGGTCTCGGATGCACAGCCTTGTAGCAGGCACGTTATGTATTGAGTGATAGTTAAAGCGACTAGTATCTAGTTAGTTAATGACTAAGTCGCTTTTGTACTTATTGATAAAGTATTATTTTTATCCAGTTATTCCGTTTAGTTCATAATAAATTATCCGAATGGTTTTGAAAAAAATGCATCTTATTTATCGTTCTACTGTTCTCTTTCATAATTATTAATATTATATTGGCAAAATACAAAATGTTAACTGTAGGAGGTAGGTGGTTTTACTTGTACATTCCTCGTGTTTCGATCAGTTGTTAATATTTTTACTTTCAAACTAAGTGTAAACTTTCCCTATACGTGGAATGATAAAGCGGAAGGTGTCCATTGAATGCACGTGCTAAAATGATTCATAGTAGCCTCACCTGGTAGTATTCCATCCTAAAGAGTTTTTCTGTACGTTTTCTGAGTTCAATCATTAAAGTGTTTCGTGGATTTGATGCAATTAAGAAAAACAACAGCTTTTATTTGTTATCTGTAACTGCTAAAACGAAACGACTAACGTAACTACTAATTTCGTAGAACAACACCTTTTGTTTCTGGAAACTGTCGGAACTCATATTACATAACTGTTTTCAGAGGGATAGCTGCTGATTATTAAATCTCTGAAACCGAGAGTGAAGGCTTGAAATTTTCCGTGAATTTTGAAGTGCTTTACTCAATATTTATATTTTCTGATAATTTACTTTTAAAGCTAATTCTCCCAATAAACCAAATAGTGACTATTAGCATAGTCAGCTATAGAATTGACACTTGCAGTATTGGTTACAATATTATTTTCCAACATTGTGAATGGAATGTAATCAATTATGACTTAATTAATAACCTATGTAGACCTAATTAATTTGCTCGTCTCATTATAAGCCATAAGAAATGCAGGAAACACTTTATTAAATTGCTCGGCGTTTCTGCCACAAAATTTCCTCTTATATAAGATGTAAAGAAAATCTTTACTTCATGTCGACGCCGGGTATCGAACCCGGAACGTTCTACTCCGGATAGCCGCTTTAACCAGTTAAGCTACGTCGACTCTTGTCTATCCAAGCTTATTTTTAAGTCTTTTTTGGATGAGCATTACAAAGATACTAAATAATAAATATTTTACGTTATGTTTACACGTTTGAGAAATGTAACATAGACGAAATCGTGAAGACGGCATTGTGTGTGATTTTTTCCCTTCATTTTTCTGCTTGTTACTTCTAGTGATATTAGAAGCAGCCTCCGAACTTTTTTTCCTTTGGTTGTACATGAAAATCATATTCTGAATTCGAACGTTCCATTAGTTTATCAGTGACTACTTGTAGAGTTTTGTCACAAATCGCAGAGGAAATTCTGTGTACCCGTTTTGTTTCCCTACCTTTGTTTCTTGGTGGTGTTTTATTTGAAAGTATAGACACACTGATTAAATAACAATGATAATAATAATGATTTATTTCGGGTATATATACATTCAAATTCCTTAATTGACATTGATCATTATTAGTTACAATAGTTCCAATGCCATATGTTACATTAACTGTCCCAAGGAATCGCAGAAAAGGTCCTAATGTCTCGTCTGTGCCCGTCTCTCTCTCTCTCTCTCTCTCTAGCCCAGCACACGTATTTACTTGTTAGCGTTACATTTACAAACAAAATAAAATAAAATAACTATCCAAAAAACATCCATTTAAATATGGATGGTTTTTCAACTGATTTCTAAACCAATTTCTGCCGGTGTATTTATTACCTTCTGGGCTCATGATAACGCTAAAGGCAGCGTATTTTACATTTGGTGTTCATTTTCTGTTCATGTGATTCTTAACTTGCACTTCACATTTCTCGCGCTGTGAATTTACTTTCATCGGAGAAATAATTTCTTTCAATAAAATGAGGTTGTTTGTTACGTTTCTCTTCTTCCGGACAGATGACTGACATGCGAAAAATGTTGTAGGGCATCGCAGTTAAAAGCTATGCGATGGGGGAAAAAGTTACTTAACCTATTTCTACGCTAGTTTTTTTATTTTTTTATACGGGAATCCTAGTCGTTGTATACTTTCAGGTCAAGATTAAAACGAATTCAAAGGTCAAATCAACTGAAACGTTGAAATGGTTAATTTATCATTGAAATTAAAGTTTTTTTTCTTTTGTAATTCCCAAAGGAGTACACGCACTTGAAAGAAAAAAATCACCACCCATGAATATGTTGTCGATCTTCTGCAAAACGCGCCGTCATTCAGGTATATTTGATGTAAATACACAAATAGTTAGAGCTGTGAGATGGTAATGCGTTACAGAACTTCCGGTGAGTTTCCATATGGAAAGTATCTCGAACGCTACGTCTTCGTAGTTCAGCTGCGGCGTTTTCTGATCATTGAATATACCTTTAAGAGGCAGCCGAGAGTAACTCGCTTGGGTAACACAGTTTCGGAGGGGCCACATTATTACATTCCATGCAGCTGGATTGTTCCATAGACGGATTGCCTGCTATCTAGGCCATTTTGACAACACCTTGAGCAGCTGTTTGGATGAACGTGTGGGAAGGGGTATTGTCATAAGAAGATCGGTCTAGAAACGTTACGCAATTTCTCCTGTGAGTCGAAACATTCCGTACTGCCAAGTAAGGATTATCAAGCCATTTTGAAATATGTATGAAAACTTGGTAAAATGGTGAAATTTTTAAAGAAAACTTGCCCTTTTTGTCGACGCCGGGGTTCGAACCGACGGATCTGCCATCCCCAGAGCTCCAGAGAGGCCGCTTTAATCGAGTCTTTTGTGAGTGGAGAATACAAATTACAACGATCTGAGTTAGAAAATATGTACTTTAAATTTAATAATAATCATTACTACAAAGAAAAACGTAGGGAGTCACTATTGAAAGAGTAAATCTACCAGTGATTACTGAAACGTTATTAAACAGGCATGAACTAAAAAAAAATTGGATTTCTCCTGAAACAAATATATATATCCCAAACTCTTTAGTGATACGATAACAATATGGTAAAAGAAAACAAGGTATGTTTACTGACTTTTTCCGAAAGATATGTCGTTTCAACAGAAATAAACTTTTCTCAGTTAAGAAATTGAGCCTGATAAGAAAATACATTTTCAAGACCTAAGGACAATTTACAACAAGGCAAGCAAAAGTATTCAGTAAACTTTTTCTACTGGTACCTGTAGAGTTCATAATTCCAAACATTATCCATAGCATAAACTAGTCATATTCCGAAATGATATTAGTAGAAAATGTATGTGTATTATCGTAAGGAAATGGTATACGGAGGAAGAACTAGAAAATTATAGATCTACGGCCATCAGCAGTTATTATAGTCTTTGCATAATGGACGTAGGAAAGAAAATTTAAATAGCACGTAATAACAAACACCGCATAAAAATGAATTATTCAAAATTCTACTCTATATTGAAAGTATTTATAATACGATAGACAAGATAAAAAATTCTTTCGAAATTGAAATGCCAAAGAATCCCATCAGCGAATACTTGCAATAGCCAGGAAAATCCGTAATGCAGCGGAGAAAGAAAAAGATGAATATTGTAACGACCATATTGAACCCGACACTAGTAAATACACTCGTATCCAAATGTTACGCACAATTCGTAAAATGCTCTAAAATGTGTGTAAAGTGCGTATGACTGTTTAAACTCACTGTTGGAGAATTATGTGGCAGAGATAAATGTTTCAGACACCTTCCACTTGCATGAAAGACTTTTGCACTTGAGAACAACTACTTCAAATAGGAATGTCAGCGTCACGAACAATTGTGTCATGTTTCTTGCAGTTGCTGTTAAAGGTAAGTAAAGTTGTCGGTCAGAATGGACTACTACTGGCACAAACAAACCAAGCAGCCATATTTACAAAAGCAGAATTACAGGAGTGTCGGAATCCGGACTGCCCCAAATCGAAGTTTCAAAAATTGTAGATGCGCCGCAATGTGCTATTTCAAGACTGCGGCAAAGTACTAAAAATGTGATTCGACTAGAAGTACTAGGTCGCCCAAGAATAACAACCGCAAGAAAACATAGATATTTGGCAATAACTGCGCGACATGAAGAAAAGGTTTCTCCAGGCAGTTACGTTTAGCCATGAGAACATCCACCATATGAATCAGAATTTGGACACAAATTACGCACAGGAGACTCAGGCACGTTGGCTCGATGCCAGACGCCGTGCAGTTTGCATCAACTTCCCATATACGCAGAAACACGCGCGTTTACATTTAAACTTGGACCGTCATCAGTGAAGTCGGGAACAGTGCGACAATAACATATTCGGTGATGATTCCAAATTTAACCTTCGCAATGATTATCACAGTGTGACGATATAGAGAGACCGTAGACTCGTTTTTATTCACAAAATCACACGAAAACACGTTACGTTTCCTCGTTGGGAAGTCCTTTTGTGGGCATACGTCATGCTGAACTGCCGCACAGACCTTCACATATTTGTTACTTCTCAAAGGTAGAGAGACGAAGTCTTTAAGATTTTAGCTCGTCTATTTCAAGGTGAAGTTGACTTGAATTTTTATTCAGGGACTTCCACGCTCCTGTTCACCATGCTACTCTGTCTGATGACTTCCTTCAAAGTAAATATATCCAGCACATGCAGTGGCCAGGGTACTATCGTTATCTTAATCTCAAAGAGCATGTGTTGGATGAGCTCTGGCGACGACTTGCAGCCCTTCAGCAGTCCCAAGCATTATTTTAAAATTGGAAACAGATCTCCCTCAATATTGAGAATCTTTGATCACACAAGTGATTTACCCTTGCCAAAAGTGTGGAAAATCTTTATGCTACCTACACGACTACATGAGGTAATCATTCATCTTATTAAACTTAACAAATATTTAACAAAAACTTAACAAAACTTAACTTGTTTTATATTCGCTTTGCGTCAAAGTTGAAACTCTTACTACGCGAAATTTTCTTTGAAAATTGTCACTTGCAATTAAAACTAATTATTAGATTATCCCTGTTTCTCACGATTTTATTTTCCAGTAACCTTCGTTAACAACGTTACCACATACCATGGCTTTTTCTATGTCTGGTAATTGCATAACGATTCACATAAAAGCATTTATGCTTCACTTTTGCATGCGAGAGTAACTACGTGAGAAGTCCTTCTAATCAATGCATCCCTTGCAAGAAAGAAACTTAGGTTTAAGAATATGATCTTGAGACGGTAATTTATAGATCATTTATACTAAGAATGACGTTGGAATGAATGGATACGAATGAATTTAGTTTTGTGCATGTAATCAAACTTGAATCATCTATAAATCGCCATTCCATATATTCTACCCTTCTTTCTGTGCGGTGGGATCAATGCCACGTTTGAGAAATTTTTATGAGGTCCCTTCACTAGGAAGTCATGAACCGTCAATCTAGTTCAGCTGTCTTAGCTACTGAATTGAGGGACGTTAAACGACTCCAGGTAAAAGAATTTGCCTGTGCTTTTCTTTAAGGAATATTTCGCTTCAAGTGTGACGGAAGAATACATAACTATAGCTGAATATTTATTCCAGGTTTTCTAATCTATAACAACAGCAGTTGAGTTATAAGTTCCTTCATGAGGAGTCATACGAATGCCATGAAAATATTTGGTAAAAAAATAAAGAAACTAAAGTGATAAAAACTATAGAAATTAAACTAAAGAAACTAAAGTGCTAAAATCTGCTGAAACTAAACTAAAGTGTTGAAATTTACAGAAACTAAAGTGTTAAAATCTATAGAAACGAAACTAAAGAAACTAAAGTGCTGAAATATACAGAAACTAAACTAAGGAAACTGAAGTGTAACTTGCGCGGTACAGTGTTACGTTTGTCTCAGACATGAGAGTGTGTGTATGTTACAGTTAAAGTGCATAATTTAGTTATTTCACAAAATACCCTGCTATTTCATTACATAGCGGATAAAGTCAGTTAACGTGTGCAAACAACTAATAAGTGCAATACAATAATACAATACAATAGTATTTATTACCACGATTTTCACAGTACACACAAATTTCAGCTACAATCGTTGATAACCTTAGCTTACATTTTGACCAGAATGTTTCAATGTTTTTCCTGGAAGGACGTGCGGAAAAGGTTCTCTAATGAACCTGACTCGTCCGGGCCACCATTTCGTTTTAAACATCTTCCATATAAGTATATGTAACTGATAATTAATACGATAAATTTAAGCATTACAAACAAATATATTAATTCAGAAAGAAAATAAGAAAGAAAAACAAGATAAAACATGTCTGCCACTTGATCAGCGATTATTTTCACAAAAAGGAAATTAAGTATATTATACTTTAAGTCTCACGATTAATCCTGATATATCCATCATCAAGTTATTCTATAAAATAACTAATGGCAGGACTGTCAGAGTGAAAATTGAATATAAGCTTGGCGAATTTGTGGAAGAGCGCACGTCACTTAATGTTGTAATGCTTTCAGAGTTCGATAATAACTGGTGGTAGGTTTTTGTTGTTGTTGTGTTGTTGTTTTATTTGGGGGGGGGGGGGCCCCTGCTGACGATGTCAACTTTGTCAAAGCGCAAGGGCAGGCCAATGTTCGTGGGTCCATGGTTATTCAGTGTTTTAATGATGTTGAAGGTGCATAACAGAATCTTAATCAGTTATGCACATCTAACATCATTACAGGTGCATAACTGCATGATGTTAGTAATAGTGCATAACTGAATTTTAATCAGTTATGCACATCTAACATCATTAGATGTGCATAACTGAATGATGTTAGTAGTGGTGCATAACTGAATCTTAATCATTTACCCCGTCCGAAGCAACCACTACTCATTTATCGATCTGTAATATCATTAAAACGATAAATATTCTGGGACCTCCAAAAAGGACCCCCACTCTTCCAAAAACTTGACCATGCTTATTTTTATTTTACAGTCTCACTGTCCAACAGATAGGTTTTTCATAGAATGCATATTTATTTCGTAGAATAACTAAATGATATGTGTAATTATTAATTTATAATGCACTTTAACTGTAACTGTATAACATTAAAATACATAGATTAAGAAAACGTATTCTCCCTGGTGCTAATTATTTAAAATCACAGGCTATTCGCTGCTATTGCTACACGAATTCAATTGGCCTCAAAGTGATTTCCAGGAATTGGTGATGATTTGCTCCAACATTCGAATTCAGTTTGAGAGGAAAAAAAACTGAAGTTACTTTTTTAGATTCGATTAAAAGGCCGACTTCTTTTCTTAGCTGCAGCGAAAGTAATGGGCGTAGAATCGATCGTAAAGCCCCCGTTCAAGAGCTGCCACCTTAAACGTGTTATTTTGCACCCGTATACGTCGTAAAAGTAGCAGTTTTCTATTGACGTTTTATTGACAAAAGAATCCAGGTGAATGTTAGGCGTAAAGTAACTGCAGTGCTTTTAGACTTTCGTTTCCTCATTTTTACTTTCTTTTCTAAAATTGGGAAAGTACAGAGACTTTTTTGTACAACTTTCTTAGTGCGGTTGAGTGCGAGTAACTGAGTTCTTAGTTTGATTTTTTGTGTTATCTAAATGAGGCATTTTTAACGTTTTGAAATTATTACACGTACATGGTCGAAACTTTAACGGAAATATACACTCGCAAGGAAGAGTAATCAAACACGTATGGTATTAAAACATTTTTCCCCTCAAGTCTCAAGAAATAAATTTCTCTACTACCCCATTTAAAAAACGTATTGTTATAACTTCACGTAACAGAAGTTATTAATTTTTCCATCTGCTTGTTCAGGAGAAGATTCAATTTCTTATCGGGGTATTGTTCGGTTACGTTTGATCGCTAATGTAATTACCACATGGATGAGGGATTCATAAGGAGAAGTGTGCGATATGGAATGGAATTGAGAAAGGAGAAACGAAACTGTGTTGCTGCGGCAATTCCTGTCTAATAGGGTGGCGAATAAGTGGAATAGACCATCGGGATCAATTATGCAAGCTAGTTCGGGAGAGATTTTTAAACTGCTACTAGGCAGAGAACTGATTGGTAGTAGGGCCTGACTTCGAGGTTTGTTTCCCCTACAGAAACTAATTGGCTACAAGAGTTTTCCTCCACGGTGATTCATTTCATTTGTTATTCTGATTGTTTTGTTTTGCGTTCCTTGCATTTTTTTATTTGGAAAGTATAATACAAGAAGTTCACAAGAGAGAATTTTCATTCAATTTCATCATTATAGACAATCGAGTTTTCTATTCTGAATGGACAGAATCCAGTCACGGTGGATATTTGCCTTTAGTTGACCTCGTTAATTGTAACTGTAACTGTAAGCTAAAAGCACATTCATTTCATGAAAAATAACCGATAGGAAAACAATTACTTTGTGTATGCATTGATTTCTGTACATAAAACTATAAACACAGTTATTTATTGAACATTAGTCATAATATTTAATGAAAACCAGGGAACACACACGAAGTTTCAGATCCCGTGAAAATGAATGGAACTGTTGCCAGTGTATGCAAATAATTTGCTTCAGATAACAAACATTTTTCGAGAGTTGTCTGCCATTTATTACGACATAATAATTCAATTTATTGTCTTTGCATTGTTAGATTGTCAGTTATTGTCCAGTGCATTGTTTATCAAACACAATAAATTGTTTGCAACCTTCGTTAAACCTCTGAAAATTGTAAAAGAACTAATGAGATTCACCCGAAGTATTTCTATCACACAAGCGGAATCTTTGAAACATCCATAAATCATGAATCCTTTATGACATCCTTAAAACCAAGACACGGTGCAATTCAGCAGAGTTAAGATCGATAGAATATGGTGAATGATGAAACGCAGACATGCTATTACGAATCAATAGCAGGTTATGTTTCGTAAAGTTCAGTTTCGTAAAGCGTGACTACAACAAATGTTTCAGAACTTCCAGGAAGAATTAAGAAGGAATATTTTTAGGGTAGTTTCAACCCGTATAGAAATATATGAACAACCTAGGCTTTAAAATGTTCTGGTGTCTTTTTTTAGGGGTTGGTATAGAGGAATTTCCGCCGTCCTTCTCTGGAACACTGGACGTCAAAAATGAGTCAACACTCCCCTAGTAAAGAAATTGTAAGTTTTCAATCGTCTTATTGGAGCCTTGGCTAATATAACGGGCGACACAAATTCTGAACAAATTCATGTTCATCAAACCTTCAGGAATGAAGAATAGATATACGACTGCATTTGTCTACTTTTTTCTGCTTTCTCTTGCAAACACGGTCGTCAATCTTTCGATAGCCTGATACGTTGCTTCTACGATAATCACGACACTTTATGGGAAGACCTTATCAAACATCAAATGGTTTGGTAAAAGTGGGGAATGTTAGACAAAGCCCCGGCATGGAAAGTGATGCTTCATTCACTGACGTCCTGATTGGGAAGCCGCTAACATTTCTTTGTTACAGTGACGCAAAGAATTTCCATAAATTGCAGTGCCATAAGGAATTTTCAAATGTTACATGGCCATAACGAATTTCCATAAATTGCAGTGCCATAAGGAATTTTCAAATGTTACATGGCTATAACGAATTTGAAATGTTACATGGCCATAACGAATTTGAAATGTTACAGTGCCAGAGGAATTTTCAAATGTTACAGTGCTATAATGAATTTCATTAGGTTACTGTCCAAGAAACAATTTTGTAAGTTACAGGGCCGTAAGGAATTTCCATAAGTCACAGAGCTACAAGGAATTTCCATAAGTCACAGTCCCACGAAGAATTTCCATAAGCCACAGTCCCACAAGGAATTTCTATAAGTCACAGTGTCATAAAAAGTTTCATAAGTCACAGTGTCATAAAGAATTTCCATAAGTTGCAGTGCCAGAGGAATTTTGAAATGTTACAGTGGAATAAAGAATTTCATTAAGTTACTGTCCAAGAAACAATTTCGTAAGTTACAGGGCCATAAGGAATTTCCATAAGTCACAGAGCTACAAGGAATTTCCATAAGTCACAGTGCCACAAGGAATTTCCATAAGTCACAGTGTCATAAAGAATTTCCATAAGTTGCAGTGCTATAAGGAATTTCTACAAGTTACAGTGCCATAAAAATTTCCATATGTCACAGTTTTGTAATCAAAACACTAATCTAACTCCCCTTAACATTATCATAACCATGGATAATTTTATGTGCCTCCTCATGAAGGAGAGAATTTAGTTAGTTAGTTACGTCACGCAAAAACGTAAATAAAGCAAATCCGAGCACAGTATAAAGCGAAGTGAAATGCTGTAGCCAAAAAGTGAAAAGATAGGAAGTAAACAGAATTCCCTGCTGTGTAACCGTCCTAGCTGCTCAAGTCCCGAATTGTGACTTCACGAAGTTCTTAAAGTCGAAGCCAGTGGTCGAAAAATTTAAGCACGCACGTGCACTTATAGCAACGGACCGGATTCTACTCCTCAAGGTTTAAACGTTGAAGCCTAATCAACCAGATAAGTTAAGTAAATTTTAATAAGCCAAAACGATCGTTTAGAATTTTAAACTTCTTAGAGAAATTGGTGTGTTTAAAAGCTTTGATTTGCGTTTTTGTGAAGTTACCTATACTTTGAAAGCTGAAAATAATTTCGCAGTATATATTTAATTTAGTGCAAGGCAACACTTTTGTCGACAAAAATTTTAGTCGACCACTGTATGTCCTAAAAACCAAAATAAACTTAGATTTATTTTACCTTACAACTTTGAGCTTACTGACTTCAAGCAGAAGTGAAATTTTAGTGAAGTTGTTTTATAAACTTCAGTTACTTATTTATTTGCAGTCAATGTATTTTGTGTTCAAATTTAGTTTAGTTTAGCAAATGGCAAGATAAAGATCTTGCAGAGTACGCAGTTTGAAAAATTCATATTTAGATAACTCACAAACCTCTGTCAGGCAATTTACATGTCGATCTTGCGAATATTCATGCTTCGGGTTTGAGCCCGGCTATGCAAGACGTTGCACGGTGACATAAGAAATTCCCATAAGTTACAGTGTCGTAAGGAATTTCTACAAATTACAGTGGCATAAGAAATTCCCATAAGTCACAGCACCATAAGGCACGGATCAAGCATATGTGCACAACATTACACATGTCGTATTGCACTCCAAGAATGACCACTGTGGAGATACCCAGTCCTTGTATGTAAATCAATAGGATTTCGTTTGGTTGGCAACAGGTTCTAAATTAGTGGACGTATGTTGATTGAGTGGCAACATTGTTAGAAAGATAAGTTACAATAGTGAAACAAGGGGGTTGTTGGAGATGAGCGTGAACGCAGTGGTTTGAACTCCTTATTTCTTGTATTTATAGTCAATCATTGTAATGTACTAATTTCCCCTCCCTTACTAATATCGAGTTAACATGCTTGCGCTGCGCGAAACATGGATTACTAATCGTCATCGATTCAA
>JJRW01S0016186.1:23175-33930 GCA_001188405.1 Loxosceles reclusa
GTATATTGTTTTACATATCCTTTCTGAAGACACTCTCGGCCTAATGAAAGTGAATGCGTTCGAATATTTGCCATGTAGGAAACCCTTTCGCAACAAACACGGCAATTTTTTTTTGTTTTTACAGCAGAAGGCATATCCTGATCTGTAATGTACTTCAAACGTAAACATTTGTCTTATTGTTCTTTGACTGTGTAATTAACTTAAGGTATTGCTTCTCCCACCGAGGTCATAATTCGTCTTACCAGAGAGCAATTTGCGAAATTTTTACTTTGATACACATGTTAATTTACTTGTCCGTACGCCTTCTCAAATGCAGTAAACCAAGTCAGACAATTTGTAAATAAAAGTTTATGAAAAATAAATTTGTTTTTTTTTCCTGATATTTGCTTCCTATATTATCGAAAACTTCTATATGTTTTCATTCGTTAAGGACATCCCTATAAGTCTCAGTTTTAACCTATTCACTAGTTTGTCTTCACTGCATACGTAATGTCCCCAAAATGTATTCTTTGAAAACCGAGAAAATTTCCTTGAGAGGGCTATCGTTTCGCTATTCACTTTGGGGATAACCCAATTTTCCAGGGTTTCAAATGCTTCATATTTGAACAGCAGTAACTCGGTGAATTTTCCCGACTTGAGACTGTCATCAGTCGCATGGCACGAGCCACAGACTCGTATTATGCGCCGTTTCCGTCTCATTGGAGACTTTTGACGGCTGCCCTTGGGAGGATCCCAGCCATTCACAGCCTTACTGGAACTTGGCCCTGCTAACAATGATTCCACAGTGCTCGAAGCCACGTCCCAGCCAGCGGACGAAACAGATCGTTGGAGGAAAGATTCCCCTTTAAGCCTATCATAGGTTTTTTGGTCCCAGTTCCCGAGCCTCCACTTTGTTCGAGCCTCGGACTCGAATTCATCATTCTCCTCAAACCGTTGTCAGATAAATTCTTACTTTATTTGAAACACTTTTTGCAATCGGACGAATATCTGAAGTGGATAGTTGAGCAAGTAATCATTGAGCCGCCACTTTCCCGGACACCTCGTGTGTACGAGGCTACTCTGTCCGACAGTGTCATTCATAAATATATGCAGAGCGTTCGTAAACTGTTTGAACAAAGTAAGAGGGAGTGGTGATAGTACCCATCAAGACAAACGCTATTTATCATAGAACCTAGGACTGCAGTCCATTCAGAATGTCAAAAAAGCGTAAAGTGAAATGTCGACGTTGAAATTCCCACAGTGAAAAACAAAAGAATGGACGAAATTGTAGCTTACACGAAATCCCGTGCAAATCAAAAAATCAAAGTGGATGCTCACGGGGTTGTCCAAGGGCGCCGTTGCACTGTTTACACCGGCGAATGAAAGATCGGCACATCCTCTCGAAGACTCCCGGTGTTATGCTATGATTCACGTGACGAGATTCTCGAAGGATCCTACAGGTGACTCGTACACCAAGGATTTTATGCGCCCCTAGAGTAAGAAATCCAGTGGGTATAAGTCCGGTGAGCATGGAGGTCAAAAGCCACAGGTCCACCACGTCCAATCCACCATTTGGCATATATGACATCGAGGAAGTGTAGGACCGCGGTGGTAAATTGCGCTAGGATCCCATCGTGCATCAACCACATGCTGCTCTGTTTGGCTAGCGGAACAGCCTGAAACAAACCGGGATGCACTTGCTTCAGAGAGATACGGTACACTGGGTAGGTCAAACGTTCAGGGAACATGTACGGACCTACCAGGCAATCACCCAGGATGTCTTCCGAGATGTTTACGGCAAATCTTTGCCGGTGTTTACGGGTGGCAGTGTCATAGGGATTGCTTTCAGCTCAACGTGTTCGTTGGGTGAGCGTTGAGAATGCCTTCCCGGGTAAACGAGACCTCATCACTGAATAATATTAAGGCAGGAAACAGCGGATTGTGAATTGTCATGTAGAGCATCCACCTCACAAACTCTTGATGACGATGTTCTGCGCACGTGTTACGTCTCCGGCAGGACCGAACTGACGTCAGCAGCTACGTCTTGTGCTTGTTTGACGCGTTTCGCAATTACGCTTTTCTGAGACTCTGAATGAAATGCAGTCCTAGGTTCCGTATTAAATGTTGTTCGTCTTGATGAGTGCTATCACTCTTGTTATTGTTATTTTATTGAAAGAGTTTAGGAACACCTTGTATGTCAATTGTGCTGAAATATCTTTTATCACTAACTTATTTAGTGCATTGCTATTTCCTTCAGTTTGGCTTCTATTTTGTAAACAAACTATATTTTATACTTAGGTGCGCAAAATAGAAAAACTTTTATGTGTGTCACAATACAGAAAACTTAATAAAATTGCGTTTTTTGGCTTTTTGCTTTGTCCTATATGCATTTGGGCTTGTTCAGTTAAACAGGCGCGACCATATATTACTAGGAAGGTAAAAGCTGTCTTCGAAGCATTGCAGGTTCCATTCCTTCCCTGGTCTGCCACTTCCTAGGCCATGTCGCCTATTGACAATACCTAGAATATGATGAGTTAACAACTTACCCATTAGTCTTCCCGTGATGAATGTGAATGAACTGCGGATTCGTATACAACTGCAGCCAGAGAAGCAGTTCCTCAAGACACCATCCAATTTTGATGCCGCAGTGCATTAAAGCTCTCATTGAAGCGTGCGGAGGCTTTTCAAAACTGACTCTTCTGGTAATAGTCATTAATTTTTTTGTGAAAATGTAAACAATTGCGTACATTCGTATCAGTAATCTGTGTAACAATTCTACGATGTAATTTCCATGCTAATCTTATGATTTCTTCATTGTGTTGCACGTTTTACAAACAGTAGTATCAATATGGGATTCTGTGCCTGTAGAACTACACTCTTAAAACGAACGATTGATTTTTCACTCACGTAGAGTGGTTTTCTACTTTTTCCGAGCTTTCAAAACGGAGTTTCTCCTTCCGAGTGAAAACTACTACATCAGAGGAGTAAGGAAAATTTGCTCCTTCTTTTAAGGGACTATTTTTGACTCTTTGTAGAGCAAAATCTGTTTTAAAGAAAACGACTTATAACCCTGAAGAAATTATTATTTCCGCTCATTGTGGAGTGGAATTTGCTTTAAAGAAAGCAAGATATAATCATGAAGGGGTTGTTATTTCTGCAACAGAGTAAGATGTGCCTGAAACAAGAGACCTAATTTTAAAGAAGTGATCGTTTTCTGTATTTTTAGATTGAGATGCGCTTCACGAAGTGTGATCTATTTTCTGCTATGTGGGGGGCCGTTTTCAAGAATTATCTAGGCATCTTAGTGAGAGGGTGTGGTATGCTTTGATTACCTTTGTTGACAACGTGATGAGTATACTGAACTACGCTTACGTAAGACACGAAAAATAACAAACCCATTAAGGTTTCACTTTTTGGTGACTACAGGAAATGCCGTGGTGTACCCGAAATGCCTTCACCATTTAGTGCATTCGTATCCTCGGCCTAGCATATTGCCTCTTTTCTCAATTAAACATCCAATCCAATAGGCTGAGTCACCAAAGTGATCACCAATCTAACAGAATTTCAACAATCGAGTCGAACCAATAATAACTCATAAAGTGTTTCAGCTTCGTTTTATCCAGACAAAACCAAATGAAAAATTTGGAGAACCTGAGTATTCCGCAAGTATTGAAGATCAGGCATTTACTTATTTTAGTTTATAAGGGAGGGGAAAGGTGGTGTAAAACAGCCAAAAATGTTCTTACATATATACGCATTACTTGAACGACAGTTAACCATAGTGAGATCGGAAAAAATTTTACGTAACTATATAAAATATAGTCAGTAGCGTATTGATAGCTAGTCATACACCATTTGTAAAGCACTAAATTGGGTAAATTTTGAAACAAATGCCCTTTGTCGACGCCAGGATTTGAACCTGAATCTTCCTGCTCCCGAGAGACTGTTCTACCAGTTGAGCTACGTTGATGAGAGTCGGGTCAACTTATTATCCATATATTTTTCGGGGGAACCTTCACATACGCCCCCACGTTAGATATTAAGCCTCCCGGACACTCGTCTGTGCTGTTCAACTGGTAGAGCAGTTTCTCCGGAGCAGGAAGATTCAGGTTCAAATCCTGGTGTCGACAAAGGGTGTTTATTACAAATGGCGCCGGAACAAGGTCCCAGCCGCTAGGTTCACTACTCGAGATCAGGCCTCTGCCTTGACCTCTCGCTCTCTCTCTCTCTGAACATGGGGAAGGATGTGAGGTTCACCCCCATACAAATTACTTAGATAATAAGCTGCCCTGCAGTCGTCGGCGTAACTTAACTGGAAAAGTGGTCTCTCCAGAACCGAATGATTCAGGTTCGAGTCCCGGCGTCGGCAAAAGAGCGCTTATTGCAATTGGCGCCCAAACTCAGTAAGTCAGCCGCTAGGTAACAAACACCACTTTTACCGACGCCAGGTCTCGAACCTGGTTAGTTCAGCTCCGGAGTGACCGTTTTCCCAATTAAGCTACGTCGACGGCTGGTGCGTAACTTATTTGCTAAGTCTTTTGTAGAGGGAAACTCACTTTTAATAGGAATTAATTTGTAAGCAATGTTTTTATTTTATTTTATTAGCTTTTAATTCAGTAAAATTTCCTCGGAATTTACGATATATCGGTTTGTCAGAATTGGACATGAAAAAGGCTGAAAACATGTGCATGGAGAAAGCACTAACTTCGCGTAAAGTTACTTAATAGTATCACTTCCAACCACACCGCTAAACTGAAAGCATTTTTTAAATCATACTCTGAAAAGTCTGTTGAAAACTCCAATACTTTCTCTTCTACTTACGCAGTTGAAGCTGAAATCGTTAAGTACAAAAATTGGATCATTGGGTGGAAGCGTGAATAATGTGACTTACGAAAATAGGAAACGTGGTGGACTAATCACAGAGATTTGTTTTCATCCGGGTTTCACAAATTTCTCCAGAGTAAGTTTCTCTGTATTAGTCAGGCCAAATGGCCAGACACCGCCACCACGCCTCACTATGGAGGGTATTAGCGCGGCCCAGCCGCTGCACGCTCAGAAGTAGAGGTGCCAAAAACATCAACCGCAGAATTCGGTACCAGGTTCACCCAAGCCGACTGACGCCGAAGCAGAACAGTCGTCGGACACCCCTCGGGTGGGTTGACCCGGCCACGCCGCTCCTCGCAGCCAAGTTCAGAGCCTCGGTTAAGTGGCATAGTGGCGCAGAGCCCCGCCAGACCGAATACGGGCTGACATATGGAGATACGCCGCCACCGACCTATCCGATACTACGCCCTGCCATGACTGCACGAGTATCCGGATAGCCCAAGCCGTAACCCTAAGCCCAAAGGCCAGAGAGTTCGTGCCCAGCCTGATGGCAGCCGTCCAAAAACGATACGTCTGAGAACACTACTCTGCGAAGCAGCAGTAGGGTAAAACTAACCTGTCTCACGACGGTCTAAGTAAGTAAGTGAGTGCTTCGATCATGTAAGGGTTCTCTCGTTCCACTTGGTAAAAAGTACGGTAATCGTTATGGAAAACAATTCAGAAAGTTTGAAATCGATGAAATCTCGCTCCTTCTTAATATTTTTCAGAGAAGCAAATGTACTTTTTCGTTTTAAGAGTGTAGAGGTTACAGTAACAAACTAAGCAAGAGAAAAATTATGCTAAGACAAATACTCTTAAATGAAGTGAAGGACAAGTTAATTGTCTTCGGGAATCTGTAGTAAAGGCTCGGTCGGAAGAACAATTTTCAAAAGTGTACTAAACGAAGGACTAGTTGTTAAACAGGGAAGGAATCGATCTTGATAGGTTTTTCCCATAGCAAGAAGTTGTAGCCATTCCTGTTCGCACTTTTCCAACAAACATGGCCGCTAGCACCTCATGTTGATTGCAGGGAACTGATCTTCTCTGCAAAAAATATGCATTTGCGCTTTTCATACGCATTTACTACAATAAACTTCAAAATTCGTACGTACACACACAGTGAGTTACATAGTATTTTTACAACTATATCTCAAAAAATCAGTTTTACATTTCCACTGTTAATGAAGAGAAACTAAAAACCGTTTATTAAATATCATTTCAGAGGTGAAAATGCGCTTGAGAGTTTTTGTCTTTCACCATTAGCAAAAGAGGTTTTATTACTGCTCTTGTAATGCATGCTGCTTCTTCGCATTCATTAAACGTGATTTTATTGGATTAAAATTTTACAAAGAAAATAGGATTTATGAAGGGAACATTACATTTGATTAGATTTGATGAGTGTAATGTCCACCCACAAAAGACTTCGAAATAAGCTTCTGCAGACAAGAGTCGGCGTAGCTTAATCGGTTAAAGCGGCCACTCTGGAGCTCTGGGGATGGCGGATCTGTTGGTTCGAATCCCGGTGTCGGCAAAAAGTAAAGTTTTTCTTTACAAATGACGCCTGAACAAGGGACTCAGACTAGTGGCCAAGGACCCAACCGTTAAGTCCACCACTCGAGGTCAGGTCGATACCCTGACTTCTCCTTCACCTGGGTGAGGATGTAATGTTGAAATGTAACCGCTAACTTTAACCTTTAACCACTAACCGTAACACTCTCTCATAGAAAGAGGGAAAATGAACGTCACCCATGACGTCACTGAGCAGCTGTTTTAAAAACACGTTCTGTAGCGGGTCTATATATATAGAGAGAGGCGAAGTTGATCCGATCCGGAGACTGACCCTTTCTTGTAAGACTGCCGCTACTGAACGAAGAAAAGAATTAATTGGGAGTCCTTACTTTTTGCCCTTTCTGGAAACAGAGAAGTTTAAAAAACCTCATTGTATTTTTTGACATATTTGACTAAATCTCATAAATACATTTAAACTTGAATGAGGTTAAACTTTATCAATTTTGAAGTGACTTACTTGTGCTGAAATTAAGTGACTTATTGATTGAGTAGTATTATTATATTGTCATTGCATTTAATTAGCTGCTCAGCTGAAATCAGAATACTGGTCAGGTTTTCATTTATTTTAAGTTTTCATATTATATTTTGTGTTGTGCTAAACTTTTGTTTCTGAGTTCACAAGTTGCTGGACATTTAAGTATTTATTAAGAATTTATTTTAAGGTGTAATGAGTGCGAAACGCATTCACAAAATGTCTAACAGTAAAAGTTCCTTTACAGAATCTTTGAAAGGTCAGGCTTCATCCCTGAATGACTTAGAGTCTCATGTTACCTTGACTAGCCCGGCAGAAGCCGGTTTTTCAATGTCCACCCACAAATGACTTCAAAATAAGGGCAGAAATACTCCGTCGGCGTAGCTTAACCGGTTAAAGCGGCCGCTCTGGACCTCTGGGGATGGCAGATCCATAGGTTCGAATTCCGGCGTCGACAAAAAGTAAAGTTTTTCTTTACAAGTGTATGTATCTTTTACAGGACCGATCCACAGATATTGTGCCCTGCCTCTTTTATAGTGTCACATTTTAACGAAATGCACAGAGATGTGTCCATATTCTATGCAGGGTGCCATAACAAACGATCTTCCTTCTTTTTATTCATTTTTGTGAGACAAACAGATGCACTACAGAAGATATCAAACACCGTTTTCTTATCCAACAAAGATGGCTACTGTTCTTTCGCATTAGGGCCGCTCTTCTCTGTGGGTAACAGATTACAATTCAAATAGGGATGGAATGTTGGAACGTTTTTAGATGAATCATCTAAAACAGAATCACTAACTTGTTTCCCTATTCAAAAGGTAACTTTTATTGGTTAAATGCAAGCCTTAGTTTGCTCTCCCGATTCTGGAGGACCGTGTTTGTCAGACTTATGATTCCTAAACATAATCAACTACACAACATTCCTGGTTGATAACTAGTATAAAAAAAGTCTTACAGTTTAATGCTCTTTATAGTAAAAGGATGGACAAGAAAATCTGATTTTTAAGCCGTGAAATATCTCTACAGCTAAAGCTAGGTTCTAGTTTCTTTTCTTGAATTAATTCTGAGTGCCACGGCTTTTATTTTCATCTCTTCCCATTCATTTGCAGATGAACTCTTTTCGGGGATCCTTTATTTCGCAGAGAACAGTAGCAAGTATTTTGCAAGCATCATAAAATCTTTATCGCTTCGGGTACGAAAATAAAAACTAACTTGCGTAAAGAATATGCCCGATGTAAAAAAAGAAAATACCTATCGAAAAAGCAAATTGTTCAACTGTTAAGACAAAAACTAAATTAGTCATTAAAACAACGAAAACAAAAATCGTCAAAAACAAGGGCCGAAGGACAACTAAGCCATTATCTGGAAGCTGAGAAAATTTTATTCTCGAACGTTTTCCAGGGAGAGTAAATACCGATGGCGATAAAAGAAAATCTTTATTTTATCCATATTTGAATTAATCGACGACACCTTTGTTGTCAGTTGAAACAATGTAACGTTTCTAATAAAAGCATATATTTTATCGAATTCTTCCCAGTAAAATTTGCTGAAGAACCACGAGTTCACGTGTACATGTTACATTTTTTGTAGTGGGGAGGGAAAAAATCGTTATTCCACCTCGAAGTTGTAGCGTAATAAAATTGCTATATGATTCGTGTTGAACGTCCCGTTGATTTGATTTTACAATCGTGCGGAATCTCTTTTGTACAAAGATTGTTTTAAGGAGAAATATCTTGCAAGGCATCTTAAAACTGCAGAAGAACGCTATTTATGCCAAAACACGTTGGTAAGCGTTCATAGATGATCGCGATGAGCTTCGACAATAAATAATGTGCATGACATCAAACATATTGCCAAGCGTTCATAGATGATCTCAAATAAACTTTTATAATAAGTAATGCGCATGACATCAAACACCATTTTAAGCGTTCATAGATGAGCGCAATAAGTTTCGACAGAAAATAATATCTGTGATATCAAATGCATTACTAAGCGTTCATAGATTCTCTATTTCTATTTCATTGCAACAATAATCATTCATAGATACGCTTCTTATTTAATCGCAATAAACTTTGACAATTGTAAGGTTCTCCCCACAATATACTTCGATATTAAGCTTCCGAGATACTCGTCGGCGTAGCTTAATTTGGAAAGCAGTTACTCCTGAGCTGACAAATCGGTAGTTTGACTCCCGGCGTTGACAAAACAGCAAGTTTTCTTTACACAATAAATGATGTGCATGACATCAAACACCTGTTAAAAAATTTATCGATGATCGCAATAAACTTTGATAATAAATAATGCTCATGATGTCAAACACATTGACAAGAGTTCATAGATGATCGCAATAAGCTTCGCCATTAAATAATAAATGTGCATGACGTCAAACACAATGCTAAGTATTCATAGATGATCGCAATAAACTTTGATAATAAGTAATGTGCATGACTTCAGGCACCTTCTTAACCGTTCATATATGATCTCAATGAGCTTTGACCATGAATAATGTGAATGACGTCAAACACACTGTTAAGCGTTCATAAATCATTGCAATATGCTTCGACCATAAATAATGCACAAGTTGTCACTTTTCGTAACTTCTATTTTGCTGCAACAGAGCTGATCGCACATTGAGCAGCTTTGCTGCTAGTAGCTTTAAAACGCCTCTCGTGTGCTTCGCTAGTAATCGCTTCCGAAGACGCTAATAGCACCACCACCAAACATTGAGCGTCTTGGCACAAGCAACGGGAAAACCGTACGCATTCACAACCTGTGTCACTTGCTGTCATTTTTGATTGCAGCTCAGTGCAGTTTTCTGTTTCTTTCTCCGTTTGCATGCCTCTCCTTTCTTCTGTCTCTTTTTTTTAAGCATGTACTCATCTGATGAAGGTGATTTGCTTTTTCTCCTCTGTGTGTTACACCGTACGGTACGAAAAAGAGAAGGGGTAATAACTACCAGGGAAGGTGTTGGTTACGTCCATGTAACATGCTACGTAACAAACATGGTGCTTATTTACTGTCTAAAAGCTATAAAAAGATCCACTAAAATCTTCCAATTTTTACAAGGGTGTCAAAGGATGTGTTTAAAAATCTGTGTTTCAGGATATGAATTTCGATAAGGAGGAGAGACGTTAAGTGCAGGTATGCGATCTGTGCAAGAAGCGAGTTTTAATAACGTTGAGGTATACATAGTAAAGGTAATGCTGTGCCGAAACAACATTTTGGAAAATTTTACATTTAAATAAACACTACTTGTTAAAAGTTTCCTTTGAACATCATTAACCTCCATGTAGATTGATGTTTAAACTGCATAAAATGCCAATGAAGTTGTTATTAAATGCGTGAAGTTTCTGAGCAGCTTATTATTGAAGAAAAGACTTCGATAATAAGCTGCTCAGATACTTGTCGGCGTAGCTAAAATGGCAAAGCGGTTTCTCCGGAGATGACAGATCCATAGGTTCGAATCTTGACGTCGACAAAATGGAAGTTTTCTGTACAATATAATGTGCACGTATACTCACAATAGTCTGCTACTCGATTGTACATTACTACACGATAGTAGCTGCCCAGATACCTGGTCAGCTTATTATCGAAGTCTTTTGTGCGGGGAAACCTTACCATATTGATGCATGTTATAGTCTAGATCGTCGAGATACTTTTCACTCAGTTGTAATGAAAAAACTAAATTAACATCCTTAACTTTAACAATTTTATATGCCTCCTCACGAAGAAGAAGAATCAGTTAGTTGTTACGTCACGAAAAGACGTAATAAAGCCTAACGGGCAAAACCAAGCGCAGTATAAAGAAGTGAAATACGGTTGCCGAAAATAGAACCACCGTAGAGGATAACTATAGGAAGTAAACTTTT
>JJRW01S0016231.1:12722-24390 GCA_001188405.1 Loxosceles reclusa
GTAGCGATACTTCATGTCATTTCGACTAAGGAGAAAATTTCATAAATGTATCCACTCCATAGTGCTAATGGTAGTTTCATTTTGCGCGAAAGAAAGAGTTCGCTTATTCATGCAGATGGGGTAAGCGTTGAGTGACGTACTATTAATGAGTACTCTTCACTATTCCTTTGTTTGAAAGGGGTGGGGAATGCGCATGAGCTAAGGGATATTTTCCCCCTACTCAGCCATAACGAGACTGAGCCGCATTAATGCATAGAACTATGTACTTTAGATTGAACGCTTAAAAGCAAAGTATAAGGCTGATTGAAAATCGCAGTGTACATACCCCGGGAGTAAAGGGAGGGAGGGATGAAAGAGAGAAAGAAGAAGAAGGGAAGAAAAGTGTAGTATCTTATATCTGAAAGATACCGCAGTCTCTTCTTACGTCCCCGTTCACGTTTTGAGCTGATATTTACCGCTCTTCTTCGACGATCCACTTACACCGAAAATTTCCTTTTAAGCCCCCCTCCGAGCTTTTAAACTCTTTCGTTCTCTGTAGAGCCCAATTGAGGTTTTATACCGAAATCGTTTTCTGTAATATTTCCTCGCATCTACTTCAACAGAGGGGATCGCTCTTTATTGATGGGTTTACGACCATTGTGAAACGTACGATCATTTCTCGACGGCCAAAATGGAACGCAATCGATTAGGTATGCTCTACCTGATCAGGAACCCGCTGATATGTAGGAATCGGATTCGGTACTCCTTTCCTCCCCATCCTCAACTTATCCCACTCTTTCCCCTACTCCCCCACCCACGTTGTGAGTATTGGAAAAACAATCTACCACGTTTTGTTTATCCCGCCAAACGAATTGCGTTCATCTGTGTGAAGAAGTAGGAAAACAGAACGAGAGAGCTAAAACAATAAAATTGAAGCATAACCCACTGTACTTCTTTCAGAAAAGAGGTCAGTTCTTTCCGGAATTGAGATGTTTAAATCAACTTCTTCCCGTTGTTTCCTTGAAGAGGAAACTGCATTGTGTAAATATTTTCGTCCATCGACAAACTGATAGCAAATTTCAAATGAAAATGGATTGAGCAAACATTTGCTTCTGTTGGACTCTCACTAGAAGAGCTGGATCTCAAAAACGAAAATACATTTTGTAATTATTAGGTTGTCCCAAAAGTTTATTTCAGTTTATTAGTAAATTTACGTTTAGATCTATGTGTTGCCCGGTGTAAAGAAACTGCTCTTTTGTCGACGCAGGGATTCGAACCTACGGATCTGTCATCTTCGGAGTGACCGCTTTACCGATTAAGCTACGCCGACAGCTATCTGGGAAGCTTATTTGTAGTAGGGAAGACTAATAAGAGATAGCCTTTTGTGAGGTGAGAGCCTTACATCCTCCCTCACGTTGAGAGAGAGAGGACAGAATACTGACCTGACCTCGAGTGGTGGACCTAGCTGTTGGAGTGTTGGCCCCACTAGTTTAAGTCCATAAGTTCGGGCGCCATTGTAAGAAAACTTCCTTTTTTTTTTTTCTTTTTTTGTAGACGACGGGATTCGAACCCACGGATCTGTCATCTCCGGAGTAACAGCGTTACCGATTAAGCTACGCCGACAGGTATCTGGGCAGCTTATTTCGAAGTCTCTTGTGAGGATAACCTTACAACGGGCAGGCAGCCGTCCCCTCTCCACCGGAGCTCTTTTCAGCTTATCGTTCAGTTCACTGAGACAGAAGTTTCATTTAACGCCGCCATGTTGTCGAGGTCGGAAGCAGCCGTGGGACCACTCTGGCAAGGACTTGTCAACATCTTGATGATTGAGTGAGTTGTTCTGGTTCCTCGCTCAACTAGGTATAGAGATCGCAGCAAAGCTGGGTAACAGAGCAGAGCCTTTCCTACTCAGAAGGTAGACATTGCAGGTTATTTCACAGGCGGCCTATCCCTGTATCGCCCCCGAGTCTTCAACACCAAAGCTTCGAGAAGGCAGCCCAACAACACATAACGATCCTACCGTATTTGCACAAATGTCCGGTTTATTCAGGTTGTGTGTGGCTACGACACGAAGGCCCTGGCTCGTATCTAACCAGGACTGTCGCCGCACAAAAACGATGGTGTAGGACTCACCGCAGTGAAGCCCACCTCGAGGCTGTCTCGGTTTGTTTGTAAGAAAAAAAATCACAATATTTTATGATTTATGTTAGTAGGACTTGCTCTGATATCATTTGGTTCCATAAAATTATCAACAGTCATATTGATAATTCTGATTTTTTTCCTTGATCGTTTTTGAATTCTTTACTTCCTTGAATTTTCATGTTCCTTCTGTGAGATCTAGGTTTAAGTGTGTTTTTCAGAACTACTCCACACACTCGCCCCTCTTTGCATCGCATTACAGAAGCATCTAGTGATTTATCGAAAACAATCGACATTGATTTTTCACAAAGTCTCAGTAAGCTACGTACTACCCTTCGCTCTCTGCCTGCCCCTTTCTGACTCCACCACTTGGGTCACACAGTAAAAGTCCCCTAACATTTTCTTGGTTTTACAATATTGTGTTTCAAATTTTGCTGCATATTTTGCTGATGATACTCACCATCATTATGTGTCTTATCATTGTACCCATATAGGCTATATAGTGCTCATGACTTATGCTTCGCAATTTATTAAAAAAGAAAAGAAAAAATTAATGAATAAATTTCTTATGCACCCAGCAGTGTATATAATGATTGCGCAGTGTATTTAATTAGTTACTCTTAAAAATCATTATGTGTTTAAGCAAGAATTTATTAATATTAGGCAATGCATAATTAATGATTTCTTCTTGTATATGTATGTCCCCTTGTTTTACCTTTCTTTCTTATTCATGCTTTATATAATTCTGTGTATGCTTTTTATCCTACGCCACTTCTCGAGTACCGTAAGAGGGACGACTGTGCTGTTGTACCGGAATTATAAATAAATGAATGAATAAATACTGCTGAATTATATACGATTCCTTCTTCCATCCATTTCTCAGGAAACTACACGCTGCCATTTTTCCAAACATTTTGTGGTTTGTTAGAAAAATTCCAAGTGCATTTTTATGTCATTTGTTTCCCTAAACCGTATAATAAACGCACTTTTCATAGAAGCCAGGACTCGAAGCTGGATCATTCAGCTCCGGAGTGACCAATTTCCCAATTAAGCTACGATGACGGTTTTCCGCGCAGCTTATGATCTCTGTTGTGGGTGGAACCTCACATTCTTCCCCACGTTAAGACAGAGGTCAGGACACGGACCTGACCTCGAACATGGACTGCAACGGCCAAGGATCCATGGCCACAAATGTGGGTCCATGAGTTCGCGTGCCATTTTGTAACGAACACCTTTTTTGCCGACTCCAGGACTGGAACCTGGATCGTTCAGCTCCGGAGTGACCGCTTTCCCAATTAAGCTATGCCGACGCATATCTGGGCATAATCTTATCTGAGTCTTTTGTGGGAGGATCCTCACAACCGTTACTGCGAACAGAATTTTTATTGAAAGAAAGAAATAATAATCTCATGGAGAAATACCCGGTGATTAAGAAGGATGTAGTAGTAGAACATCCCAGTCAGATGTTAACAATTTGTTTCGAACGGCTAAAGACACGTGGGGCCTAGTGTTATCCTGCTGGAAAACCGGCTCGTGTGTTCGTTAATTCTCGCCGTTTTGTGACGATTGCTTCTTTCAATCTGTACAGTTGGGAACAGTATCTTGTTGAGTTAATGGTTCACCTTGTGAGAAACAGTTCATAATAGTGAACAGCCATTCGATCCCACCAAATGGACATAGGCGTACAGACCGGGACTTGCTACCTTTAACAGCTTCTTATCGCTGGACCAAGACCATTTGCATTAATACTGTCATAAGAAAATTCTAGTGTCATCCCCAATAACTGATCTCCTCAGAAAAGGCTCTTTCTCATTTTGCTGAAGAAACAAATCACATGTGGAAATACGATTAAGGAGGTTGCTCTCTGTCACTTGATGAGGAACCCATACTTCAGATCGATTGACGTAGCCGAGCATCATCAGATGGTTGTTCAAACTTCTATCGTGGCAGGATGTTGAAAGTCTTGGGGCTTTGGATGCTCTTTCCGTGCTTGATTCTGGCAGCAAGGAGTCGCTTACTGATTGCTGAGGTGGCACGCGCTGTTTGAAGTTTCTTCTGGTTCTTGACTCGTATCGCCAGATGACGACACGTGATAGGACAGCTCACAGTTTTTAAGCTGCAACCCGGAGCTCGTTTGGGCTTCTTTGATTTGTGTTCTAAAAACACGTGGAGCACCGCCCTCGCGTGACGACAAAATGGCGGAAAGGATGACAGCTTGCTCTAATCAAAATGAACTGCGTGGAAATGGAGTTGATTGTCGGTGTGGTTTGAAGAACTCGCCGGTTGAAGTTCGCACTGATTGTTCAAAGCATCCACCAATTGACGAACAGTATGTCGCGGATTTTTGACAACCACAGCCTTCATGAGGTCCATATATGCAGTGCATGGACGGCCGCTACGGTTTCCATTTTCCAGATTAAAATTACCAACTCTGAAACTCGAACTGTCAGAACACTTGTAGTAAAACTCCCATAAACCATAAAAAAGAAAATTCGCTTGGAGCATCGTCAGCACAGTTGTTTAAAAAAAATGCAGTATGACATGTCGTAAATGCTTCTTTTGATTTTCCGAAATGAAAGCCGTAGGAAAGGGCGTCTATAAGTTTTCAGTATGAAATAAACGTAGTCTACGATAGTTAGACGATGACTGAAAGGGATGACATCAACGTCTAAGCGATAGGGGTTGCATGTTTCTTTAAAGGCTGCCAGATAAGGCAATTGCGCTTAGGTCGTGAAAGAAACTTTTGGGACAACCTAATACTTTGGGAATACCTAATTTTTGTAACCAAGACACAAAATACGGTTTGTAAGGTACGAATTGACGGGAAAGTATCTGTATCTGTACTAAGAATTGTGTCTGTCTGCAGCACGTGTATCTGACGGGTAAATTGCCGCAGCTACTTCTAATATTCACATGAGGTTCTTCATCGCTGTGGATATACTTGAATTTTGAAGTATTATTCAATGTAAAAGTATTACCCATTACTTTAGCTGAATTTACTGACAACAACGTCATCATCGTTATCCTTTTATAATTTGGTGCGACTGGGGGTCTCAGCATAGAACAAGTTTCTCTGTACCTTCCGCAAAGAAGGAAGCAGGTTGCTGATGGAACCACTCTTCCACAGTATCACCAACGGCTTGATTGGAGGTGAAGCGCTTACCTTTCATGGCTTTTCTTCAACAAACTAAAGGCATGGTAATATCGCAAGCGGTCACCATGACCTTGCGAGCTCAGGCATATGAGTCGGTTTTCTTCGGCCTGGGTGAAGGGGAATGTGTCCATTTCTAACTCATCCTTTTCATCGCCGGCTCGAAATGGTGGCATCGTGTCTTATCCTCCGCCACAGTGTGCTTCAAGAATGGTCGTCTGTCCGTGTGGCATCGGATGAGATGTTCCAGACAGATCCCCATGCGGAGTTCTTTCTGATCGTCGCAGAGGCACCGGGGTTCCCATTGATGACGCACTTTCCGATACCCCAATTTCCTGTGCAAGATGCTATATATGGGTTCGACACTGACGTTGGCAGCTTTTGACAGTGCACGTACGTTTACTTGGCGATCATCCTTCTTCACCAATGTGTCCACAGTGGAGATCGATTACCGGTACATGGCCAGGGCGAGGGTGGTTCCGCCTCACTTTCCCGGCCAGGCCGACTCTCGGTACACCACTTGAACGTAGTGCTTTGTTTTAAGCACGCTTCCGCATGCACAGTTTGCATTCGACGATAAATTTCACTTGACGATGCACCTCCCTTACACAGAAATTGAATCAAACCGAATTGAATTTGCTTGGACGTATCCACTACAAACTTCTTTCTTCAACTGCCTCCTGTTCGCAGCGAACCAGTTAGACAGATTCACCACGCTATGCGCTGTGTCGTCACATCACTAGCAATGATGTGCTGTCATCTCGTGGCCGATAGGCAATTATTCTCGGGGAAACGGAGTTCGTCTATGTTTCATTTGAACAATATTTGTAATTACTACTCTATGATTATATCATGAAGCATATCCCAAAATAACAGGAAACAGTCACTTCTTTGTAATTAGGTCCTTTTTTTTTTAAGCACATCTTACTGTGAAAAGAGCAGAAATAGTAGCTCCTTCATGGCTATATCTCTCTTTCTTTGAAGTATATTTCACTCCGCAGACTCAGAAATAGTTATAAAAAAAATGAAGCCTTAAAAAAATTTACCTTATTTTTTTGATGGATTAGTTTTCACTCCGCAGGAGAAGTGCCATTCTGAGAGCGCGAAAGAGTGAAAAACCACTCTTTCTAAGCGAAAGTCAATCGTTTATTTTAAGAGTGCACGTAGTTCAAATAATGGCAGAAACGATTATGAAAAAGAAAAGAGCCTTCCATTATCCACCCATCGCTTTAGCATTGGAAAGAAAAGAAAAAAAAAAAAAAAACAATTTAAACCCTCTGAACTCTACATAGTGTATTTTCGTACTGTGTCTTTTCTCTCTCCGTACTCGTGAAAAGCCAGAGAAACAAATCTTAACCGCTTCCGTTTTTTACTTTTCCCTCTCCTCCCCCGCACGTCATACCCGTGAATTTCGAATTTATGATCAAAAGAAGGAAGTAGGGAAATGCGTAGGGATTTTCTCTCTACGTATTTCGAGGAAACGTGCGATTTAAATTCAAAATACCATTTTCAGGTGGTCTTGTGCACGAAAGCGTTTTCCCCATCCCTCTGTTTTCGCAGTGGAAACCTTTTGTTTTTCGTTCTAACAGAGAGATGGGGGATTCTAGAGTTTATTATGGTTGAGCCATTTAAACCTTGCTTTTAGGAGACTTTTCGCAGTCATTTTTGAATTCGTTTAACGTTCTAAAATATTTTATTATGCTAAATATATATATTTTTCTCTTGAGAAAAATGCATGTGTGACTATTCTGATGGGCTTCTTCGTGTTGTCTTTGTTCAGCCTCCTAATAAATGACTAAGAAATGCGAAAGAAGGATAAGGGAAGGTTTAATCCGCTCCTCCTCAGAACAAATATCTTTTGAGTGTAGATCTTTTAAGTAATGCGCATTTTTCATAATCGTTGCATTACGGCATATGTATATTTACAGCAAGTGCTTAAAATGAATGCTTTTTCGAATATATTTTCATTTCTCGAAAATACAATTGAAAAATGTCAAACTACTCGTTTCTCTGTTTTGTTTTCTGCAAAGCGGTCACGTGCATGTCTTGGAATCGGAAATAGGCGAAGGGTGGGGGAGCGTGATGATCTAATCGTTCCCAACTTTTTCAAAATCAGGAGGGCGAAAGCGAAAGACAGAAAGAGCGAGAGGATCGGGCACCATTTTGCCCTCGTTGTCCAAGCCAGGCGGTCACGTACGTAGTCTGCAGCTCATGAGATCCTGGATAATATCGAACTTTTCTCCCATCCTTTCCTGATCCCGGGATCAGGAGAAGCTCTTTTTGTCTTCCCCAAGTCTCGACGTCCGGGATTAGCCTGACAATACAACTTTCGGAAAGGCAGAAACGGTTTTTCTTTTCTTCGCGCAGGGCTATAGCTTTTGATGCTTTTCGCTTCGAGTCACTGTTGTTATTTATTTCAACCCGGGAAACTTCCATCTTTTGCCATTATTGTAGTTGAACTTTTGTAAAGAAGACTAAAACTCTTATTCATTGCCATATCTAAGCTGAATAGCATTCCTGCACCGGCGCACGTGGTTTTATTTATGAGAATTCAAGCACTGTGTCATATAGAATTCACTCACGCCTTTCCGGACAAACACAATGCAATCACTAATTAAAAAGGGTTACTTTACTAAATTACGTACAAGAAATATATCCTCCTGTTCAAAAGCTGAACATAAATCATAAATTGCACAACATTTTGGGTAAAAATTGGTAAAATTGCTCGGAGTCACTTGTAGTTATGTAGCCAAGGCTGTGTGACGACTCTAACCTTTCTCTTCCCCGTTTACACATTAACAGAAAACCAAAGACATAAGCTTAACATCCAATACGCCTCTGATAAACAAAAGAAACAACGAACCAGTCAGGACGCCACGTTAAAACAGATGACGTGTGGTAAAAGAAAAGAAAAGAAAACTGCTCGCAAAGGAGCTCTCTCACTTTGCGATTACGAGAAGAAACTGGTGTAAAATTAACTGTGGTAGTTGTTGTAACGATTTAACATTTCCCTTTCCTGTTTGACATTACTAACCACAAGCGCAAAAAAATAACATCCGTACTCTCCGTCACTAAACAAAAGCAAATTAACTAGGACGTCACATCGTTAGACGAGCTGAGTGGCAACAGAAAAAAAAAAAGCAACGCTCGCGCGAAAAGTGGTAATTCCGGTATTCCAAATTCTGAGTACACATCCCTGCCTTCTGAACTCTGGCTCTTACGCTCACGCTGCCTTGACTTTAAGCGGAGTGCTAGAAGTTAAATTCTGTGACCGTAAGGTGTGAATAAACACGGCTGACCCCGACCCAGAACTTCTTCACGATGTTAAGACATCGGTGGAGAATCAGTATTAGGCACGAATTTTAAATTCGGCCGAATGACTCCAGTTACTTCAAGCGGTGAACTATTGGCTCCAAATTCAGAGTCTAATCCCCAATAGAAGCCGGCTCCACATTCCGCGAGCCTGACCCCGCTAATGCAACTCGAAAAATGACTAGATCCATCTTTTCAATGCATTTAGTGAGCGATTATGTATACAAAGGGTTGCCTTGTGTCTCCGTGGAATTTCTCAATACAAAATAGCCAGAGCCGCAACGTCGGCTCTGCCAAAGGTCTGCCGTAGCAGAGACACGGCCCAGCCGTGAAGACACCTAAATGCCAAAGCTTAATTTTGGCCGACAGACGTCGGAAGGATCCAGTGTAAAATATCTAGACCCACAAGCCCCGTCTTCGGCTGCCACACCCCGAATTCGCCCCAGGAATCACTCGCAATCGCTGACAACCTTTCCCGGTTTGTGAGGCGAAACAGTACAAGGAAATATTCCCCAACGCGGGCTAACCTTGAATGGGTCCAAGAATAGAGACGGCGACGGTGGGTTCAGACATACATGACTAAAACTATAAATAGTAAATAATTATATGTAATGGTTACAGTACTATCCACATGGGTAGCCCCCCTGTCCCCCTCCCACCACGTCTGAATTTCAGTTTTTGACGTCTCACCTGGTGTCGGACTTCACAAAAAAAAAAAAAAAAAACGACATTTGAATGTTCAGTGATGAGGCGATGTTCGATCTGCAAAATAATTCTCGTTGTGTGACGATACGGAGAGACCGTAAAACTCGTTTTTACTCGCAAAACATGACGCGAAGACATAACTTTCTTTCAGGAGAAGTCCTGGTGTGCGTAGGCGTCATGCTAAACAGTCGCACAGACCTTCACATCTTTGATGGGGTGGAGGGGGGGAGGTCTGTTACTGCTCAAAGGTACGGAGTCGTTGATCCTTGTGTTGTTTTATTTCCATGCGAAGTCGATTCTGACTTTCTACTGATGGGCGATAACGTACCTGTTCACCGTGCTGCCCTGGTCAATGACTTCCTTCAAAGTGAAAATATCCAACGCATGTAGTTTCGTCGCATGCAAACTCTCCTGATCTTAATCTCATAGGACATATGTGGGATGTGCTCGAGAGACGACTTACAGTCCTCCGTTACCCACTGAGTACTGCTCCAAAATTAATAACCGCTCTCACTGTTGCTTGGAACTCTTCGGGCGCACAGCTCATTAATATCCTCGTCAAGAGTGTGGAAAATCGTTGTGCGGTTTGCGTGGCTACAAGAGGTAACCACACACCTTATTAAACTTTAGCACTTTGTTTTATGTGTTCTTCCCCCAAATTAAAATCCTTAATACGGCCATTTTTGTTTAAATTTCTTTTAATTCGATAGTAAAAGCCATTATTTTCCTTGCTTCTCATGGTTTTATTGCCGAATAACCTTCTTATACCTGCGTACCACGTTTTCTTCCATTCCGACTTGAAATTCGGTACATATCTGCATAAACAGCACTTACGCTTAACTCTTCGACATGAGTGTATATATCTGAAGGCTACATACAGGCGGTTTGAAAAAAATATGGAAACAAACAAAAAAATATAACCTTCACTAGTAGGGCGTAGGACCACCTTTGGTATTCAGAACCCTTGCAGTCTCCTTGGAATGGATAAATAGAGATCCAGTATAGTTTGCATTGGAATTTTGTACCCCTTCTTCCGGCAAAACATTGGCAAGTTCTGAAAATGATGATTGAGGTGGATAGCATGCTCGAACATGGGTCTCCAACACTGACCACAAGGACTCAATAATGTTGAGATCGAATGATTGTGGAAGCCATGGTAGATATGAAACTTCATATCGGCGGTCCAGTCCTGGAAAATGTAAGCTGTGTGAAGTGGGGCTTCGTCATGTTGATAAACAGCTTTTTTCGAGACTCGCATAGCGCTAACTTCGAAGTTCCGAACAGATGAAAGCTTCGTGAATACCGTTTCGTTAGGCGCCTTCGATTTGTGACGTCACAAACTCGTTTCAGAGAGAGCTTCGAATAAACGAAGGTGCTCGTGAATAGGACTGTATGACAATACAAAAACTCTAATTTTGTAAAGATCGAATAACTTGGCAATTTAACACATAACTTTCATATAAGCAATTTGAACTCAGCCGGCTAAATTATTCATTACACAACAATAAAAATAATCCAACAAAGTAAAAGAGCTCTTTACATTTTACCTTATGTTTAGCGTCAATAATTAAATTCACAACCCTCAATTAACCTCAGTAAATCCCAAGAACAACAAATAATCTAATTGGCACCCAACTACCGGAGAACAACACGAAACCAAAACGAACGATATCTCACTCACCGTATTCGTCCAAAAGACGAGCCCCTTAGGGAATAGGAAATTCGAACACGTTTACAAATTCTCTAAATCAAACAAAAACAATCTCCTGCGTCTCCTGAACTCGCCGGGTGACTTTCTTCTCCTCCTCTTGACTGCCAACAACAATCAGAAACGCGACCACGGAAAAAAATTTGACTAAAGTCGTCCGATCGAACGTCGTTCAGCGAGACAGCGAAAAAAAAACTACTCCAATTCACTGTCGGCTCCTCTTTATAAACGGCCCAGGAAGCCTCCAGAAAACTGGCGTCACGTGTCTTTTCTGGCATTCTCTACCCTTCTCCCTCGGCCTTGAGGCGTTGACATATTTCCGAAGGCCACAATACCCGGGCAAACAACCAATGAGCAAACAGCAAAATCCCCACTCTTTCATTCGCGGGGTGTAACTTTCATTTTCTAATATAGATGGCGCCAGCGGCGCTGTTTCAATATGAATTAAAGCGGCTATTTTGCAAGGTGTTTCCATATGTTTGGCAACCCTTTATAGGTGTCGATAACACCATTATAATACGCTACCCATCCTGCTGATGCCTTGTCGAAGTCCAACTCTTGATTTCTAATAGTTTCGCACTGTTACTTTGCTATTTTCCTTATTGTTAACTGAACTCGTGCTTTATTCTTATGTGGGGATTTCATGCCGTTGTTATTAATCTGTTAGTTTTCTCATT
>JJRW01S0016273.1:2128-15398 GCA_001188405.1 Loxosceles reclusa
AAACCTTCTGTTTGATTGGGCGGGCCTCAGAAAGAACGAATGTTCGTTATGGTGATATTTTTATGTCGTGACATGACAGTCCATTTGCTAGAATATTTTTTTACCAATGTATCAACGTGTAAAGTAGACAATAGTGATTTACTTTATGGAAAGTAGTTTTGCATAGTATGACGAAACGTCCAATATTTAAGCGTACAGAGGGTAGACAAAAATACAGGAATACCTGAAAAAAAAAAAAGAAAGAAATGCCTTTATTATTCACACTGAAAAATGCATGAAGTATTCCTAAAATAGACAAACAAGTCTCAGATGGTGAATAAAAGTATTTTACACCATTCTTCACTCAAAATCTGTCTAATCGCCTGTAGAGAAACTCGGAGGTGGATTTCCCGCGTGAACACTGTTCTCTAAAGTTGACTTCATGAACTTAAAAACATTGACGTGAGGCAATTGGATTGACCACGGTAGAGGAAAACCTCATTCCCATGCTCTGCAAACTAGCTGTATGAATTGTGGCCTCATCGTCTTGATGAATGTCATCATAAGGAAATAGTGCGTGTATGATAAGATGGATTTGGTCACTTAAATATTTATATAGTCCCTTGCAAAGTGATAATGGGGACGGCCGATTGTCATTATATGGCTGCCCAAACCATGACTGCACTTCCACAACGCTTGACCGTTGGAATAAGGCGGTTTTGATAGAAAGCTTGGAATAGCGTTTTTCAGCTATTTCGACCGATGGTAGATAACAATGTGAAAGTGGATTCACCAAAGTAGATGGCAGTCTACCACTTATCGACAATTTACGTTTTATGATGGCGGCGCTAGTGTATCCTCCTTATGCCATTCCAATTTATTAATAAGCCACTCGCTTATGAATTTGGTGCTTGTGGAGTTTCCTCCTCGTCGCCCTTACACCCACATGCTTGAAAACACCGTTATTCAGGGCAGCAGTAACTTCATAAGTATGTTGTTTTCCTATTGTTCATGAAAATCGTCCGAAGTGTTGTCCAGTTTCTATCGTTCAGCATATATTTTCATCCACGTCAGTTTTTATTGTATGATGTTTTTCCGAAGCATAGTTTGCTGTCATTACGTTCGAAGCAGTATTTTGCAATACACCAAATATCAAATACATTTGCTACTTGCGGTCGCTCTGGAGCTCTGCGGATGGCAGATCCGTTGGTTTGAATCCCGGCGTCTACAAAAAAGTACAGTTTTTCTTTACAAGTGGCGCCCGAACTTAGCGACTCACATTAGTGGCCAAGGACCCAACCGTCAGATCCACCACTCGAGGTCAGGCCGTACCTTGATTCTCTCTACCAAGTGGGGAAGGATGTAATGTCCACCTACAAAAGACTTCAAACTAAGCGACAGAAAACTCCGTCGGCATAGCTTAATCGGTTAAAGCGGTCGCTCTGGAGCTCTGTGGATGGCAGATCCGTTGGCTCGAATATCGGCGTCGACGAAAGTAAAGTTTTTTTTTACAATAGTTCACGTAAAACTGCGCAGAATAACGTCTGCAATGCCGCTGATTGTTTCTACAGATTTCCCGTGACTCCTCTCACTCGCGAAAAAAACGCATATTTGGCACAATGTCCATTTTCTAGTGCAAAACATCTGCCATAATTTTGTTTGCCACGTGTATTGTAGTAATATTACATATTCTCTTGCTTTTTGGTTACTTCGGTTTCTAGTCTGTCCTTCAATACAATTCTGTAACATTGTAATCTTCCTCCGCACCCAGAGTCCGTCTCTTTTTGGTCAACTGCTTCCACTTCTGACCGTTTCGCAACAAATATGGGAGTGGAGTGTTTAATATCACCTTCAACGCTATGCAAAGAGATGATAGCAGCAGAAGAATTTGAATAAGGTTCACCTAAGCATACGGAACGATTGGGCAGAACTACAGAGCGATTAACACTGAGACTTCTATCCGCGTCCGTCCTACAGGTACGAGTTTCATAGACAGACTCCCCTCTGTAGGAGCAAGGCGGTTTAAGTAATTTTGGGCCCCCCCTGCAAAGTTTCACTTTGGGGCATGCAAGCGCGGAACCTGGAGCTTCGGGAAAAAATTTTGGCATATTTGTCTAATGGTATTTTTATATTTTAATTATTTGCAAAATTATTTGCATGTTGCATTGCTTAGCCATATAAATTACAAACGTAATGAGAAACAATCAGAAACTATGTGTGATAATAATTACAGTACATCATAATTTCAACGAAACAAAGGAAAAATCTAGTACAAGTCTCATTCAATTAAAAAATGACAAAATATTTACTAATTTCTTCATGCGAGATTTTCACCTAAAGTACATTGTACATATTGAAAGTACACAAGCCGAAATATATTTTAGTTTCCTTTCCAAAGTTCTTTGAATATTGTTTTCTTTTAAAATGGCTCACTTAAATCTTCGCACTTCTCGTCTGAACAGTAGTCAATTTAACTACTCTTCAAATTTCAAGAAATGTATTTTAGCTTTCTATTGCTATTATGCAAATACCTCTTATTCATCCTTCCCTCATGGTAGATCTTAAATAACATGTTTTGTAAGATTTATAACTTAGAAAAGTTCCGCTCTACTGACGCTACAGGCACTGGAATGTGAAAACAGGTATTAGTGCTGGAGACGCCTTTGAAAAATGGTTTCTAAATTATTTTCATGAATGCATTACAGTACCAGTCTGGAGTACTGTAGTGCATTCATGAGACAACTGTTGGAATATTGAGGCAAAATAGGAGATAATATATTTGATTTACTAGAACGATATGATGTGTTTATATCTCTTAACTTTTGTTTCAGGTTTGTAAGAGTTATCCTTTTAAAACTGGTCTTCACTCATTCCTGGTTTCTTTTCAATTTATTGTTGCAAATCACACTGATCATATCAGAGCACAATGACTTAACAATTCGGATTCTTCTCTCCAAAAAGTAAGAGTCGCGTATAGTACAAAGATTGAAAACGTTTATTCGTATACGATTTTCTGGCCCTCAAATAGGATCATGCGTACTTTAAAAAAATGTCTTTTCTCTATTCTACATTTGCTATCTTTACGTAATAACACTACTTAAAAATGTAAGCCATTCGCACGATTCGTTTTAGCGTTTGTACAAAAAAAAGTAAAACAATCGCCGAGAGAGAGATTCCCTAACTCTTCAATTACACATAGCGTTGTGTTTATATGTTTTTATGTAGTATATAATGTCATGTCTTCCTGTTGAATTGCTTTACTCACTTTATTGACATGAATAAGAATATTTTACTATTTTACCAATTCATGTCCTTTACCAGATTGGATTTATCGATAAATACATCGAATATCCGTTTAAATTGTGTTTCTTCTCTTCTAAAGCATGTATTACGTTCTTAAGCCCATTCTTCACAGCTCCAATAATTTCAATCCTAGTCTCCCATCTGGATTGGATTCACAGAGTGATTTCAGCGTTAGGCGTTCACTAGTAGCCCGAGTTTGCCAGTATTTGGCAGAGGCAGAAGATAAAATCAACAATTATTTCGCCACACCAAAAATTCCGTGGGATTGCTGAATATTTAATTGCATAATTAATAACCAAATTCATGCTATGAGCAGAATAAGTTGTGGGAAGAATTCTTCTCTTCTGAAGAGTACGAGCTTGTGTGCTACTTGTTTTCCCTCTCATGTTAATTCCATTGCTCTATGATTGCCCACGGCAATCTGCGAAAAGTATATCTGAAGGACACATAATATATTTACATGAAGCAGTAATTGAGCACGGTCTTTTCGAGTGATTTCTAAAACTGCATAAAATCCAAACAAGAATTCATCCTCGGTAAAAGGTTTACAAAACAATTCTACCACTTTTAACATCAGATTCATTTGTTGTTTGTGACTGAAGTCTAGTGTAGAGTCCAGAACTATTGAATAATATTTGTTTATGATTGCACATATTTCATAACATAGAAACTTTTATTAGAAATTGCCACTCCAAATCGCGCAGTGGCACTGGTGACAGGCTACTCCACTGAGGAGCCGGAGTTCGAGTCCCGGTCAGCATCTGTATTTGGCTTCACCTTGTTCATGTAAATCTCGTGTCTCGCATAAATTATCTTAATAGATCCTTGCGTTATAAAAAACAAGCATCATCTTCATCATTAGAGGTTATTGTAATTATTAAGATACGTAACCGGTCTTCCATGTTTCATGGCTGGTTGAACACCTGCGTTCAACGCAGCTTCAAATTTTGACATTAATATTCATCCCCTTGTCCTAAAAACTTACCATTAGCTGGATCTCCTAGTTTCCCTCAATTCTTTTTCAAAAGAAAATTCGTTCCCTCTAAAAACAAAATAATAGGAAGACAATCGCTCTAAAGTTAGTCACCATGATTTTTCCTCCTTCCCAATTTTTTCCTGGGTTACTTAATCCATTAAGTTTAAGTTCTGGACACTTAGAGACAGGTTCTTTCCATTTGTATATACGATTGCTAAATAATTTATGATCTGAGAGACGCTTTTAGAACCCTTGCCACACTACATGCCTACGTCTTTCTAAAGGGGCCAAAATGATATTGAACAATTTGCAACAAAAACAATGCGCAGCATCCTTTGTTCGAAGTGTGCAAGCCAAGCCAATTACGCTTTATCATTTCCTCACCTGGAAGCGACGAAAGCAATGGCAAATACCGAAATAACGTCTTGCTTTGTTGTCCATGGAAAAGCTGACGTTCACAGAAAAATTATCTATAGGAGAATATGAACTAATTATAAAATTATAGTGTAGCCTTTTGGACGGTCCATTAGTTAGAAATAGAGATTTACTTTCCAGATTTTTCTCCAGCAAGCGTTCAAAAATTCTAAATAATTCCTGTCTCGAACACGGATTTTACGCTTAGTACAAGAACGATTTCCTGTACTATGCATCGTTCCTATACCAAAGGGCAAACCATAATTTGATTCTCGGCGGATGCAGAAACCATTTAGTATTTTCAGAGCGCCCACGGCAGCAAAATCTGGTGATAAAATTTCTATTTCTAATTCTAAAAGTATTGTCTACAATTTCAGGCCAAGTTCCTGATATTTCGTTTTTTGCTTCACGGAGTTAAAAAGTAACTGAAATATTGACTTTATCACACGTAACCGAAGTTCAAATTACTACTGCTATTATATAATTTGTTTCCCTGTGTTCGCATCCACTTCCGCAATAACTCCCGGTCTGTTCACATGTTCTCCAGAGTTATCTTCTACTTGTTTGTTATTATATTTAAAACTAACAAATTTTGTTGTCAGACTTGGTTGATGATAGATGTATTCCGCTACAGTTGTTTGCTGTATTCACTCTACCATATTCTTTATTCATAGTGACACTATCATCTTGCGTGTGTGTGTGATTTTCCTTGAAACTTTACTTGAAGCGCCTTCCTGTCGTCATGTTTTTTGTCTATGAAATCCTTCTTACATCTTCTCTTTTGTGAACCCAATAAATATTTTAAACTCATTTTTCTTTCAAGAAGAACCATTTGCATATTTCGCCCACGGTAGCGGGAGCCTTATACTGTAATATTCATTCGCGAACCAAGACAGTCCACTTCTAACAATGGTGCTTCCAGATACGGATGGTAATGTGTATATGAGAGAGGGAAGAAATTAGCACTGAATTAAAATAAAGAAAAGAGCTTCTATCTTATTCTGTATTTGGACAACGTACATTGTACTGCACTATGTAAGTTGTTACTGAGCAGCGATTTTTTACTTTAAAGAAGGGCAGATACCGGCTGCTGTTCTGAGACGGGTCCAACTGAGTTGGCAAAGTAGAAGTGAAGGTTTCGCTTTCGATGGCAATGACCGTAAGTTCCGGAGCCAGGGATACCATCGATAAAACTTTTGGAATGTATTATTTTTGTTTGCTTGATAATTTTGTAAACACGCATGCGCCAAATTCTTCAAACAAACTGATACCAAAAATGTCAGTTTTTTAAGCCGTAAGTTTAAAATATTTGAGAATTTATTTTTCATTTAAATTGACCAGCCGTATCAAGCAATCAGCAGTAAACTTCTGGCAGTTAACGTCTACAACCAATTTTTTTTCTAAACAAGCAAATGAAGCATGAAATTTTTCTCGGAATTACGGTTTTGTCATGATTGCCCACGTTGCACACATGTTAAATAGCTTTGCACCCGTTTATTAACAAATTGGCGCCGTGATCATTGCATCTACCGTGACGACCCCCCCCCCCCCACTAGGAAGGCAGATATTAAGCTCATAAACAAATTATTAGACTAATACTTATGCATATACGATAAAAACGTAATTTCACAAATAATAAACACGTTCAATAGCACAATCAATAAATATACTAAGGTAACCAGTTTCGACAGACCAAACGTCTGTCCTCTTCAGACCGATATCCGATCACTCGACGAACACCTCACGACGTGAGTGGATATCGGCCTGAGAAGACAGACGTTTGGTCTGTCGAAACTAGTTACCTTAGTGTATTAATTGATTGTGCTATTGAACGTGTTTATTCTCTATGAAATTAAAATAGTAAGCTGCAAAAATACCCGTCGGCATTATTTAATTGGGAAAGCAGTCGTCCTTAGCTGAAGGAAACAGGTTCGATGTGGTAAGTAAGGTAAAGTGTGCTCGTTACAATTGGCGCCCGAAGTCATGGAACCACTCTTGTGACCATGGAGCCTTGGTCGTTGTGGCGCACTCTCGAGATCAGGCCTGTGACCTGACTCCTCTCTCAAAGTGGGAAACAATGTGAGGTTTCCTCATCACAAAAAGACTACCAAATTATTGAAACACAGGGAAAAAAGAACGCATAAAAGATCAGAATCTTTGTACTAAGAAAGGGTGATGGCGCCAAATTTGCCTTAGTTTTGTGTGTAATAAGAGACGGAGAAATCAAGAGGCAGTATCAGTACCTTCCTGGACATTACTTAGCACGGGCTACTTCATCCCAACTAGCAAATGTATTTGGTGTATTGCGAGATACTGTTCCGAAGATTATGGTCACATACTGTGGTTTCGCAAAAAACGTTATCCGAGAAGTGCCTGCGTGGACGAAAATGTAAGCTGTGTGACAGAACCAGAAAAACGGTGCTGATAATGTTTATGATAAATAAGGAAACGGCCGCATCTAAAATTACTGCTAAACTGAATAAGAATGTTTTAAACCGGGTGTACGAACAAAGAGGAAAGAGCTCTAAATTTGGAAATTTATTGGACAGTTTCAGTCTTCAAACCACTAGCAACCGATAAGAATGCCAATAGTAAAATAAAATGGTGCCGTTATTATAATACGTGGATTTCCGTTAAGTGGAAGACTGCCATCTGATCTGATGAATCCACGTTCACACTGTTCAAAAATTCCTGTCGGAAGTTCGTGTGGAGAAGGCCATTAGAAGCTTTTGATGAGGACTGCCGACTGCCTTATGCCAGCATTCAAGTATGGTGGAGGTAAAGTCAGAGTTACTCTGCCGATTCCACTATGACCTAGCAAATACATGTAATATTTTTAAACGACCAAAGACCATCTAGTGGTGCTGATACAATTTCCTCATGGTGTTGTCATTTCTCAAAATGATACGGCCCGCATTCATACAGTTAATATTGTCCAGTCGTGGTTTACTGAATATACAGATGAGGTTTCCCGGCAATGTTAACCGACTGTATCGTTAGATTGCAATACGTTTTAGCGCATGTCGTAAATTGTAGAAAAAATCATTAAGGCCAAACATCCGCTTTCAAGATCTCTTCAGGGAAGTGGATAGTTCTTGAGGGAAAAATGGCATAAGATATGTTTAACCACTATCCGAAACAGATTCGTATATTTCAAGAAGAATTCACTCAGTGTAGAATGCGAAAGGTTGTCCTACAGCAGGTTAATAAAGCAATGCGTTTCTTTTACAATGTGATTCAGTATTTTCGTCTATTCTCTGTTTATAGTCCTTTGTGAAAAGCAGAAAAAACGAAAAAAAATAATTGTGCAGAGTTCACGACTCACGGTTGAATTCTATAGTTTCTTATAAATGTTAATTAATTGGGAAAAAAGGGCGTTTCCTCATACTACCAGATAAGGTCACCAAAGTTCCCACTGACGCTTCACTGCGCTTTGGAGAAGTAAAACGACTGAAATTGCCATGGAGTTTTTAGGAAAAATCTCAGTCAAATACGATAACCATAATGTCAAGTATTTTGTTCCCAGTGGTGGAAGAATAAATCTGCCGGAAGAGACTTAGGTCTGGTCTGTTACTATCAGCTTGTAAGGCGAATATTAGATTGACGTCGACGAAAACGTACATTTGTTTTGCAGCATTTCGTAATGTGTTTAACACCTTACATTTCAAAGCTTTACTCTTACATTGCAACAAATGTGTGATTAAAATATTCCTAATTCATGAAACATTGCAGGCAGGTGGACTTCGAAACACATGCATTTTCAGTTTGTTTGTTTTTACTTTATATTGCACCACTCACCTTAAATTGAAGGTTTTAAGTGCATACCGATAGATGCTGTTGCTGTAATGCTGCATGTGAGAAAGTTTAGTGTGGCGTTCTGCTTAGAAAACATATTACTGTTTCGAAGCATACTGCAGGTTTCTCAGCAGAAAGCTTAGCTTTAACCGTCCATCACATTTCGCCTCAAACTGCTCTGAAGTGAAGATAGCGTCATATATCACTGTGCCACGGTGATATCTTCTATGCAGTGAATCGGAATGCTATGTTTCAGGAGGTAATCACTTGGATATCGAGTTGCAAACCTCTACACGTTGAAATTGCTAAGCAGGTGTATCATCGTTCGTAATGATGAATTTCAAAAGAAAAAAAGAAACGGTTTTGCTGTACAATGCAAAGTATACTTTACTTTACGTACCGTACCTCCGTAGGCGATAGAATTTAATAATAAAAATGCATATAATAATAACAAATTTATGATTAAGTGACTAAAATTCACTTGTCAGATCGGTTCAGAGAGTAAGTTTGGAAAGACCCTTTGTCCATACTGTGAAGCAAACAAAACGAAACACTAAATTTTTTTAGTTTGATATTTTGACATACACAGTGCTCAAAACAACTATGGTATATCATGAATTCGGTATGAAATAAAGATATCTGTGACTTGCTTATAATGGAAATGGAAGAAAAGAGAATAAAATGCAATATTACATATTGCATGTTTTATATATGCAATATCCAGTATTACGTATTGCATATTACGTATTACGTGTGTATAAATCGTAGCACATTTGCGAACAGCGGAATATGTAGTGTTTATTTGTGTGACGTAGAAAATCACACGTCATCCGCGAAGAACGAAAAGTGGCCTTTGGCATAAATGACGTAGACGGTGAAAAGAAAAGACCGACATACGTTGAATTCTTCCCAACAGTGAACGCGATGTCCGAACAATGTAATTTTTTCGAGTGGACAGCATAGACGGTTATCTTGCGGGGACAAAGTAAGTTGTAGCAGAAGCTATTGGGGGATGTTTTAAAGTTTGACTCCAAGGCTACGGAATAGGTTTGTGGGAAAAGGAAATAAAGCCGATGAGTAGGTCTTAAACTTGCACCAGAACTAAATGTGGATTGATTTTAAAACTAACGGCCAGAAGGAACCGCAGTATGAAGGCTATGTTATACAGCGACACGTCGCACAGCTACTAGTCTAATTGTTTTCAACGAAACACGTTGAAACCGACTCCAGAATATGTTCTCATAACTCTGGCACGTGTTGCTTTAACATCGCTCAACCGTACCTCTGCAGATGGTGGCCTTTAGAGCATATCAACTGGAATCGAAACGAATGTAACAATCAACTCTTCTCAGAGGAGTCATGCTTTGTCTACAACCTGGCAATAAGCGACTCATCATTTGGAGGGAACGCGGGAGACGCGACAAAATTGCATTTATTTATGAAAGTTATCGATAGTCTGGAGTGTTATCTTCGTTAATGGGGACGCAATTCGACAGAAATTGACCACTGATGATCTCGGATTTGTCAGCTGCGAGACTACCGCCTTCCCAATTAAGTTACATGGCTGGCTGAAGGGCTAAGTGTTTGTTTTTATCTATTGGGAGAACCTCATAACGTACATACTCGTACACACACTGCCTGGCCAAAAGTATCCGGACACCCACCGAAAGAAGAGGATCTGACCGGTAACGTAATTTGATGCATAACCGACAGCTATAAAAGCAGTTGTAGTAGTTTGTCCGGCCATATGTATGCGTTTGTGAGACAATGAGTAAATCAAAGGAGCTTTGATTGTGGCATTATAGTGGAATGCCACCTTTCTGGGAAATCAGTTGGTGCAATGTTGGACATGCTAAAAAAGGCAAAATCCACTGTCAGTGATGTAATTGTGAAGTGGAAACGTCGCTGCAGTTAAACTTCAGAAAATCGAAGTATCAGGCCGAAACAAATTAGTGTGAACGCAGCCGTAGAACTCAAAAAAGGGTCGTGACACAAAATCGCAAGTACTCGTTTTTTGAAGTCACTCAGGAGTTCTAAAGTTCATCAGGCGTTAATGCTAGCAGCAGGACTGTTCATCGAGAGATGCACGACCTGGGATTCCATGGCCGTGAAGCCGCTCACAAGCCAAGCATCACTCCCTAGAATGCGAAGCGTCGATTGCAATGGTGAAAAGCTCATCGTCATTGGACTGTGGGCATGTGAAAAAATGTTCTTTGGTGTGATGAATCTCGCTTCACAATCTGGCAGTCGGATCTCCGCGTCTGAGTGTGGCCGATATCCGGCGAGCGCTTCTTAAGTGACTGCATTGTGCCGTCTGTTAAGTTTAGTGGTGGCAGCATCATGGTAATGGGGGGTTTTTCAGGGTTTGAGCTGGGTCCCGCCTTGCCTATGGTTGGAAACATGAACTCTGATATTTGTGTGGACATTCTGGACAATGCTGCTCTCCCAACCCTTGGACAATATTTCGGGGAAGGCCCATTTCTCTTCCAGTAGGATAACTGCTCCATTCACACATCCAAAATTGTGCAACCATGATTTGACGAAATGGGTTTTCAAAAACTGACCTGGCTTTCTCAGACCCCCGATCTCAATCGCATAGAACACCTTTGGAACGAAGTAGAACGCCGATCACGTCGCCAGCTAAACCGAGCATCCTCACTACCAGCATTCACTTCCGCTGTAATGGACGCCTGGAAGTCCATTCCAATGGCCACCTATGAAAAACTGGTGGAAAGTCTTCAGATGTATACAGGCTGTCATCGACGCAAAAGGTGGGCCAACATCATATACATATACTTCAGGACTCTCCGAGTCCGTACAACTGGGTGTCCGTATACTTTTGGCTACATAGTGTATAAGATATTCGATGTGTTATTATATGATGTATTCATAAATATTACTATCTGTTGTACGTATTATGTGTAGAAACTATTAATTTTTTTGCCAAACATGCGTCATTGTCCAACTATACTTTGCCCGACAGCTTTTCTATACAGCGAAAAGAAATTCTTTCCCGGTCCTTCAGCTGTCGTACACATACCTGGTTCGTTCCCAGGAAGGGAGAGAAATACATTCAGCATCTCTTAACGTCTACGACAGCTGTAAGACATGGAAAGAATGTCTTTTCAATGCGTCATTGTGTTTTCATTCTGAGTTCTGCGCATTCCTAAAACTTTAAGATTGCCATTAAAAAAAGTCATTCTTGGCGTAGTCTTTGTTTTTTCTTCGCATGCTATTTACCTACGACCATACATAGAATAGTGTATTCTGCCTTATGAACCGGAAAAATTTGCAGACGAAAATAATAATTAAAACACAGCTTCAATCTGCAAATAATAGTAGAATATGCAACAGGTTTTCCACGGTTTACGTTTAAAAAAGGTTCAATTCTGTTTAACTAAAGAAAGACGCATATATCTAACGATGATGTAAAATATTCTCTTTTGCAAAATGAGATATTTCTTCTTTACTTCTGAGTCATTTTTATCTGTCTTGTACTTGTCAAAAGTTACTTGTTAGTGAGTGGAAGATATTTTATCTGTCACCGGAATTCTTTCCTTTCCAATTCCAAATTAAGTTTGTAGTGGGCAACAGCATATCCACTTAGCAAGTTTTCGGATCATATCGAGCACTGCGTCATGACAAATTATTTTGGTTGTTTGTCCAATTCATCAGTAGTATGAGAAGGTGTTTTCGTTTCTGTTTACAACCCGCTATCGCACATTTGTCATAAAAAGGGAGAAAGAATTTGTTTTGTAGTTATATGTCGTTTGTCCCCAAAGGGATTTTAAGAGTGGACACATTTTGTGCTTAAACGTATCGAATAGTGAATTTGGAACATGACTCCCTCTCTTATGATTTCAAAACAAAGGTAAGCTACATTTTATTTTAAATCTCATTTTCATATTTTATTTAAGAATTCCAATTGTTAGAAAAGAGAAACCTCTTCTAAGTCTATTACTGTTCATACCCTAATGCGTCATAATCATGAAGCCATGATTTGTATGATTTGCTTCCCTCACAAATATTTATTTGCAACTAAGCGCCTGAGTGAAGTTGATGGAACATTTAAATATTTTGATTTTAAATAGTAATAAGTGAATAATGCACATTTCCACCCACGTCTCGTGTGACCCCTGTACGTAGAATAATTAACACAAAAGTAATGAATAAATGTTTCGAAAAAAATTTAACAAACTTTCTCATACACTACTACCGGAATCGAACTTATTGTGTCGGATTTGAATCAATTTCTGAAGGTATACACTCACGTGTTTCAATATTGCAACACCAATAAGGAATCATGCAAATAATCTTCTACTGACAGGAAACGCTACACAGGCTGATCAGCGCCATGTTTGATCAGCGTCTTCTGAACGTTCGGATTAGACATACAATTAGAGGACTGTAGACGAGCGTTGAAAACAGTATAACCTCGGATACTAATAAATTGAAAAATCAACGTTAATCGTAGGTTGTAATGTAACATCTAACCATAACCACTAACAGCTAACCAAAAACGCACTCTCTCATGGGAAAAAGAAAATGAGTGTTAGGTTACGTCAGCCATGACGTCACTGAGCAGCAATTTAAACGTTTAGCTGCAAGGCGCAAGAAGAGAAGTTTCCCAGAGACGCTGACCTTCTGCTTTGCTGATGCTACCTTAATTTGATGATCTCCGTAAGAAGAATAAAATTTTGGGAGTCCTCTTGAAGTTTAGGATAAGTCAAATAAGTTAAACCTTTACTAGTCCTTTTTGGCATATTGCTAAAGTCTCACAAAAACAATTAAAATTCAGTGAGG
>JJRW01S0016277.1:49458-60776 GCA_001188405.1 Loxosceles reclusa
TTTTGTCGACAAGATACTATGTCGACTAGTTGTAAAAATTTTAGACTTTAACAAATTATATTTTGTTTTACCTTAAAAACTTTTGTATTTACTGACTTCTCAATTAGAGTAACAAATCTTAAATTAAGAATTTGAAAGTTCTATCACGTTCTTTGCAACTCAATATACTTTTAGTTAAAATTATTTTAAGTTATGGCGAGCAAGAGGTCTTGCAGCTTATCTAATTTAAAAGGTTCCTTCACTATGTCTGATAAGAGTCAGTCAGATTGTTTCGATGAATCAATCACGGAAACTCATGCTCGGATTGCTAGCCCGGCAAATTCGTCCGTTACAACGTACAGCAGCTGGTACCCGTGGGACGACCTCTTGCAGGAAAACCCCATGCGTTTGACCGTTCAGAGCGACTAGGTACAATTACAATCCTGCCAAATAGTTGTGACCCATACCAACCCAAACATTGACTGATATTCTCTCCTGGTAGGCATATGATATCGTCCCATATGAAATCTTAGGCTCCCAAACGGACTGATTGTTCATGGTAAACATTCTCGAATGTGTAAACGTTGTCTCATTTCGAAAACTTCCACGTGCCATTTCCGCACATACTTACTATTACAGAATGCTTATTTCTGTCACCGACACCTGCCTGTGAATTTTTGCCAGATAGTTTTGAACTACCTTGTATAATGATATAATATAAAATATTATTATGACATAAAATTCATATACTTGCTTTGTTGAGGGAGAAAATGACATCGAATGCAAGAATAAACTAAACATTCTATTCTACAGAACGTTGCTAGAAAAGTCAAAACAAGATGAAATGATACCTTGTAAAGAAAATTTGTCGACACCGGGATTCGAACCATGAGCGTTCAACTCCGGAGGAACCGCGTTACCGCTTAAGCTACGCCGACATTCATTTGGGTAGCTTATGTCGAAGTCATTTGTGGGTGGACATTACATCATCTCCCACTTGAAAGAGAGGGGGTCAGGGTAATGACCTGACCTCGAGTGGTGGACCTAACGTTTGAGTCCTTGGCCACTAGTGTGAGTCGCTAAGTTCGGGCGCCATTTTATAAAGAAAGTTGTCTAAGAATATCGGATACTTTCGGTAATGGGTATTGAGGTGGGCGAATAGGCTTATTAAGCTTACGATAGTCTATAGCTATTCGCCAGTCACCTGTCTACTTCGGAACCAACACAACTGGTGAAGACCAAGGACTCGGAGATGGACGGATGATTCCCATTTCGAGCAGTTCGTTTACTTGTCTCTCGATTTCAGCTCTTTTAATGTCATGGACAGGATATGCTCCCCCAGTAACTTCGAGACCTTATTCTCTCAATGACATTAAAAGAGCTGTAATCTAGAGACTAGAGTCTACTAAAAAAACTAGTAAAGAGTTCCTAGAATTGACAATGATAGGTTTAGAACTTCCTTCCTTACCGTGATCTTTCTATTTTATGCTTCTTGAATTTAAATGCATAATCCTTAATTTTACAATTTAGTGTATTATGCGTCTCCAACATCGTATTTATCCTTCTGACTCTTTGAAGAAAGTTACGGAAGGCTTGAAATGGTATATGTATGTGTATGACAGTGCCATTTCAAAACATTCATGATAATGTATTAAGGCCATACATAGAAGCCATACGGCTACCAGAATATTGATTTTTTTACATACTGCTGTGGAAGAGCGAGAAAACGAAAAACAACCTCAAAATAGAAAACATAGAAACCTACGTCCGAAACGCGATTTTGATATAGCCATAACGTATTTGGCTTAAATTTTCTTAATTAGTTAGTTTCAGTACTTGGAAGACATTAACATTGAGGTTCTTTGTTCCGACGAAACTAAACTATTACATTTCTAAAAGTTGTGATGAACACATCAGCTTGAAAACAACATATGCATGTATATTGTTGAGACAAATTATCAAAACCGTTGTGATGCATATACGTATGCCCAGCAAGTAATTAACAGTTATGTCATGATGTCCGTGAAACCAATGAATTTTAGTGTTTAACAAATTCCAGCTGTTAGTATGTTTTTCTGATTTATATACGTTTTAGAACTTGTGGCAAACGCCCATTTGCCATTGCCAGGACTCGACCCTTTGTCGTTCAACTCTGAAGTGACCGTTTCCCTAATTAAGCTACGCCGAATAGTATGTGGCCAGCTTACTAGGGGAACCTCACAACCCCCTCCAGTTTGAGAGAGGGGTTAGAGCACGGGGCTGACCTCTAATGTGGACCGTAACGGCCAAGGATCCATGACCACAAGTGTGAGTCTCTGACTGGGCGCCATTTATAATAAACCCTCCTTTGCCGAAGCCAGGACTCGAACCTGGATCGTTCATCTCCACAGTGACCGCTTTTCCAATTAAGTTACGCCGAGGAGTATCTGGTCAGCTTATTAGCTAAGTCTTTTGTAGGGGAAACTTCACAAACAGCAGATGTTTGTGGCGTCAGTTCATGTAAATGCTTTTGCTTTATTATAGCTATGTTATTATAGGTGTGCTGTGCATATAAGATTCACCCACACAACGTACTTACCCGCAATCACTTTTCATTATGTTTAAACAATAATTGCCACCAGGTATATTTCAGAAGAATTTTTTTTTACTACACAAGCAGCGACATTCTAAAAACAAAATACAGTTGTTTAAGCAATTACCAACTTTCAAATAGTTTATCGTTTCTTTTCATTCTTTCTTTATATTCTTCATTTTGAAATGATTAAAGTCATACTTACATTCAGTGCTCAGAAACGCAAAGATATGCAATTTACACAAATGGGTTTTCACTAACGTGTAATGTCCACCCACAAAGGACTTTGATATAAGTTACCCATATACCTGTCGGCATAGCTTAAATGGGAAAGCAGTCACTCCGGCGCTGAACGTTCCGGCTTCGAACCCCGGCGTCGACAACTTTTCTTTTCAAACTCTTATGGTTTTTTCTCGCTGTGTAAATTCAATACCCACATGCATTTGCAACGAGAAGCGTCCCCAGTATATCCATTATAAAAATACAGTTACTTTAGTTCTTAAAACTTTGGCAAAATGCAAAGTGATAATTATTGAATTGGGTTGTGTGGGGGCGAGCTACTCAGCCAGGGAGATAGTCATATCAACGGCAAACAGTAGACAGCGTTTGTCTTTATTTGAAATATGGCGTGAGTTCAGCAATATTCCATTCAAGGCAGGATTTTTCTCGTAAACAATTATCATAAAGTTGGCGCAAAATTGACAAAGAATTGTTTCGCAAATGGCCCACAGCATTATGAAACTGTCCAAAGCCACTACGGAGTAAAATCATCCATTTAATAAAGAAATTTGTTGAAGTCTTCCGGAAGATTCAAGAATTAGGTATGGGTGGTGATTATTAGTTCTAACAGAATGGAGATCCCCACCCTCTCCCTCACGGAACAGGGGATATTTTTGCTACGATGTTTTTTTCGACATCCAGGACAAATGTCATAGCTTTTTCGTTCCTAATTATTATTATTTTTGTTTTCTGCACGTTTACTCATCATATTTAGTTTCTAATGAGTCGTTTTCTCTGTTGGGGGTAATTGTGTGTTTTCTCTCTCATGTTTGGATATGTTCTTGTGTTTTATTTCTGTCATAATTTATGTTTTTTAAATTGGGGGAACAATGTTCCCTAATTCATTGTTCAACTTAAAAAATATATATCTTAGGAACCTTTTTTGCACTTTTTCAATTTTTCTGCTTATAAGTCAGGCAATGTGTGTTCCAAACAAGGCATCCATATTCTAGAGAAGGCCGAACAAGGGCGATGTAGAGGCGAAAACTAGTTCTTACATCAGTGAAGTCACGGGGAAACCCAGCTGCTTATTTGCAGAGGACACTACTGACCTGATATGTTCAGCGAAGAACAAGTGTGTGTGTCAAAAACAATACCTAGGTCAGTCGTGATGTTAACCTCATGCAATGTACGGTTTGACATATGATAGGTGTAGTCGATATCATCCACTCTTCTCGTGTACGTCATTTTAAAACACTTTTGTTTTAGAAGTCACAAAGTAGGACCATTGTGAGTTTGTAGCTTTTTATCTTTTATAGATCCTTTTAAATAAAACATTTTGTTTGTATAAACAATAATTATCACCTGGTGCAGCGAGAAACAACCTCAAGTAAGTTTCTCCATTATTTCCTTATGAACATTACATCTTGTCGGGAAACCCCATTTTCAAAACAAGTTCTGCAGGTGTACTAATTGATATTTTTTCTTTCTCTCTCATATTATGAGATTGGTAGCCCAAACCATAATTAATTCCAATTCGGGCGAAATAGAACTAATTAATACACGGGGAATTATCTATTTCGTACCGTTTTCATTAGTTAGTAGTGGGTTCAGCTAGAGGTAGGCAGCTTTGGAATAGTCTACACACGATAATTACCCAATTCTTTAATTTCTCGCTTCGAATTACCTGTCGGTACAAATTCGAACAACACTTTGCACTGGCGGATAAACCAAGCAAAAACAAAAACAAAGAAAAAGGAGAGCGTAAACAATTTACGGTTCAACAACTCACTTCTCCGTTCTTAATTAAGGACTTTTGTTCATTCTCTCCGCCTTGCTTTACGGAGATCCGCTTCATTTCACTGGGTACATTAACCGCAAAATATTACCGGTTAAATCCATAAAAACGAAAAGATCTTCCTCATTACTCATTCGGATGAAATGAAAACTGCTTTGCCTTAGTGGGAGCATGGATATTTCATTGAATTTATTAAACTGTTTTACACTTACTTTAATTCAGGATGTTGTGAATTAATTTCACTGGTTTAATGATCCAAATTCAGGAAGCTCTTCAACTTAGAAAGTCATTACTTAATCTATGTATAACCTCAGTGTACTAAATTAGTTGAACAAGTTACAGCTCTTGCGGCACAGTGGTTCTGTTATCAAACGATGAACAAGAAAAGTTCAAGCTCGAATCCCGTTAAGGCATGTTTTTTGTGTTTATTCTGTGAAAGCCTTTTGCAGTGATAGCGTGCTGAGCCCTCAATGAATTGGGCTGCTTTCTTACTTATATACCTAGTCAAAGAAGATACCCCCCTCCCTATTCTTGGGAGGGGGTCATCCTCTCTGACACCATTTCTCCCCGTTATGATGGCCGACACTCCCAATACAGCATGAAAAGAAAAAGCGGAACAATCAATATACTTCAAGCACTATTCGTATTATTTTATAATGAAGCATTACATGTCAGTTGGAACACATTTTTTTACAATGTTTTTTCTATATTAAACATTGTGAGGCCTCCCTCTCATAACTGACAATAAGCTACCTAGGTACTAGTCGGTGAGGCTCAATTGGAAAAGTGGTCTCTCTGGAGCTGATAGATCTGTGTTCAAGTTTTCATGTAGGCAAAGGGTATTTGTTACATTGGGGGCTCGAGAAGGGACCTTTGGTTATTGGGGCCCACACTCGAGGTTAGGTCTATATATTCTTAGCCCTCTACCAACCACGTAGGGGAGGACGTGAGATTCCCCCGCTATATATGTAGGTAACGAGCTGCCCAGCTACTCGTCGGTGTAGCTTAATTGGGAAAGCAGTCTCTCCCGAGTTGACAGATCCAGATTCAAGTCCTCGCGTCGGCAAAGGGCGAGAAGGTAAAACGCGTTACAACATGTAACGCGTTTTACCTTCTCGGGACGAATTCTTCGCGTATTTGACGTTTTCTGTGACTTTTGGTAGTGTCCTGCTTGCTAACTGGAAAATCGGTAGTAGGTTGCAAATATGTGGTAACTTTAATTTAATTCATTATATCCGAAATTCAGTCTTACTCATTACATCCTAAATCCAATCTTACTCATTATATTGTAAATTCAGTCTTACTCATTATATTGTAAATTCAGTCTTACTCATTATAACCTAAATAATTCAGTCTTACTCATTATATCCTAAATAATTCAATCTTACTCATTACTACAGTCCACTCTCCACACCATTATGGAACCTCCACCATCTTGCACAGTATCTTCTTAACAACTTGAGTCCAAGGCCTCGTGAGGTCTGCGTCACGTCCGAACCCAACCGTCAGCTCGCACCAACTGGAACTGTGACCCAGCTAACCAATACATTTCTTCAGCCATCTACCATCCAACTGGTATGTCCACGAGCCCAAGATAGGCACAACTGTCGATGGCGGATTGTTAGTAAAAGTACACGAGTCGGTCTGGTGCCATATCCGATCAACACCAAATTACCAATGGCCACATGCCTGGTATGTGACTCATTGATTCTTGCTGTTATTTGACGCTATCTCACCCATCTGTTAGAACGGACCACTCTACTCGGACGTCGCGGGTAGCGGTCATTAAGTACAAGCGGTCGACCACTGCGCTGTCCGTGGTGGGAGGTAATGCCTGAAATCAGGTACTCTCGGCTAGATCTTGATACTGTGGATCGAGGAATGTTGAATTTCCGACCAATGTTAGAAATGGAATGCCCCATGCGTCCGGCTCCAACTAGCATTCCGCGTTCAAAGTCGGCCCATTCCCGTCGTGCTGACATAATAACGTCAGACAACGTTTCACTTGACTCATTACTGTACAAATGGAAGATCTGACAACGTATTCTTACGATTCTACCGCCGTCTGGATATTTGCATATTACTATCCATTTGGTACTTCAGTGTATATACGTAATGAAGAAATAACTAATTAGACTATAAAACTTTAAATAATTTAGAGATTTATCAGATTCATAAAGATACTCAATAATTGAAGATAAAGTTCTCTCTCTCTCTCTCTCTCTCTTCTTAAACTGAAAATTACAATGAATTCAAATTTCTAATACGGAACAGTTAATAATAACAAGTTTACAAATGCAATTTGACATCACCTGAATCTTATACCAAACGTGAGTAATAGACACATAAGTAACGTGAATAATAAACACTTATACAAACGCTGGAACAGAGAACTCCAAATGACGCGGCACACTGACCCAGAAGTCTTTATGTTTATTGACTTACACGAACATTCGATCAGAAGTAAAGCCGGCTAAAATTTATACACAACTCAAAATGAAAACGACGGTTGGGCCACTTGCTTTGTTTTACGATGATGGGAATCAAATTGACTTCTCATAACTCTCCGTTAACATCTGCAGCAAAGCAAATTCTAATAACAAAAATTTATTCAACCAGCGTACAAACGCAAAAGAACAACAAAACAAATTATTCAATTTCACTCATCATGTAAGACAATAATCCAAATACAGCTCAGAACGGCCAGTACGCAATATAACCGAATAACCGAAACCACGCGGATTACACCATCACCGCGTTTGAGAAGCTCTTGACTATGCGCACAGAAAACAAGACTAGCCGCACAAACACTCCGAAATATATTTAAAGTCACCTGGGAAACTCCAATGAAGACCACTCTGAAACGTCTTTCGAACACCTCTTTCAAAATCATCTTTCAGAAATTCCTCGTAGACCTCGTTTGAAAACTTTCAGAAAATCTCTTTCGAGATTCTCCTTTGAAATCTCTTTGACAACCTCTTTGAAATATCCCTCAAAACAACTGCGTTCATCTCTTTTGAAGGTCTGTCGAATTTTCTAGAGAATCCCCGAAGCTACAGCTACGCTTAATTTCTAGAATTTTCCCCTCTAGTTTTCGCTTATTTTCCTTCACGCACATGCGATTTCCCTACATTTTTCTCTGTCCTTGATTCCCTGTTGCAACTCCGAGCATCACCAGGTGGAACTGCTAATAAACAGACTTCGACAATACTCTTCGCTTCCTCGTTTGAATACTAAAATATCGTTGTTTTCCTTTTTTTGTTTAAAGCCTTTTATTTTACCCTGAAGTAACAAATGTCACTTCCTAGATTCTTTCCCTATAAGCCGTCTGAATCATTGGCGTCATAAGCCACTCCAGTGGTGCAGTGGCACCGGTGACAGTTTTCTGTGCTGAAGAGCCCGGGTTCGAGTCCCGTTCGGCATGGGTGTGTGTGTCTGTCTTCACCTTCCTCATCTTCAGCTCGTGTTTGGCACAGTATGATCTTAATAGGTCCTTGAGCCATAAACCACCAAGCGTGATCATGATCATCACCAGTTGAGTCATAAAACAGTCACCAGAGTTCTTCCCGCTGAATAAATGAGGGAGCAGAATGTCAGAAATTCCCTTTTTATACATACATTCGCTATTTCAAGCTTAAGCATGAGCTTGTTGCGCTTTTCCTAAACGTATGTGATTTAGAAGGTTCACTCGTAATGAGTAGATTGCTTCTTAGCGGAACTAGCTTTTTAGCAAGGATTAATAAGAATGGGTCAGTTTAAAAGAAGGTCATTGGGAGTTATTGGTCTCTCTCCATTGGTGGGGTTGACCGTCAGGCGCTAGGGGACAAACAAAGGGGAAAAAGTAGCAACAACATAAAATAATCTTAAACTAGGAAAGAGAGAAAGAAAGGATTTACCATATACATGTATCAATGGTAAGTGGTTCACCACATGTAACCGGTCTCACATAAAAGAAAGCGTTGTGTGTACAAGAAATGTTATAGAACACACTTCTTTTGGTGTGAAATCAGGGAATACTCTAATTTCCGTGAAATCTCTGGATATGTACCACGATTGTTTGGCGGAACCAGGTCTTAATGGAATACAAACAACTCTTCTGAAGACCGAACTTGGATCTTGTGATGTCCCCACAATAGACTATGATAATAGGCTGCTCAGATAACTGTAGGCGTAGCTTATCGGGAAAGCCGAAGCTCCGGAGCCGAATGATCCAGGTTCAAGTCTTGGCGTCGACGAAAAGGGTATTTGTTACAATGTTTAAATATGTATATTCTATATGATAGTGGTATACCCTGTTCGGGTACGAAACTTTAACGCGAAATTTGAAGTTTGAAGTTACGAGACGCTACATCATAATAATAAGATTATATCACTGCTGTTTGCCAGTTGACCAAGTATTAGGCTAAACTGTAGACACGGTACATCTGGTGGCATCATCGAGCAATCCTCAAAATGGAGTCAGCTGCATGTAGCGTAATCTTCAAATGAAACAAAGCATTGCATATCCAATAAATGAAGCAAAATCCGCTATTTAATTTGAACAATCAGGAAAACCATAGTCTGCATAAACTCCTGGGACGGGTTAACATGGCATATAAGGACTTAAGTGGTAAATAAAACTGATCTGTTTTCGACGCCGGGATTCAAACCTACGGATCTGTCATCTACGGAGAGACCGCTTTTTCCATTCAAGCTACGCAGACGGGTATCTTGAGGGAGCTTATCATTGAAGTCGTTTGTGGGGGGAACCTTACAATACAAACGAAACTTCAATTGATATACTTCAATTGATCTCTATATCCTCAATCAAGATAATGTACCTCTACTCAAAGTTCAAGTTATGGAACGTCAGGTCGTATTGTAGAGATGATATCGCTGTTATTTACCACTCGTCAGATAATTAGCTACAGTTAAGGTGGCGCGTCAGTAAAAAGAAACGGACGTAAAATCAGATTAATTGCAAATGAGCAAAACTTTAAAAATGCAGGCTCGGATTAATAAGACTTCCAGCGTGACAGCTGTGAGAATAAGAAATCGATGTTTTCCGTTAAATGCAGAATGAACATTGCATATCATGAGCAAAATCGCGCTATGGGAAATAGCTAAAATACTTTGGTATAAAGATAACCATTGAGCATCTAAAAAAGCAAAAGGGTCAAAAAATATAAACTTTACCTTTATTTTTTCTTTTTAAAATCTATAAAGATTCTCGTAAAATTAAAAATCTTTTGCTGGCTAGAGAGTTAATTATTTGGGTGTCTTGACAACTTCATGCTAATTACGTTTATTATGCTCATTTGCAAAAATAAATCATAAACCATGAAGGATGTGGAGAAAACTTGCCCTTTTAGCCGACGCCGGGAATCGAACCCGGAACGTTCACCTTTTACTCTTTTACCGGTTCAGCTACACCGATAGAGGATTTCTGCGCTTATTTTGAAATATTTTGTGGGTGGGCATTACAAGGAATTGTCGCTTTGCTGCAAAGCACGGTATGCAGATATGCCTCAAGCGGCTATACGAACGTTTATAGTTGTGGCGTGCTTTGATGTACGGGATGGCGACCAAAGGCCGTAGCTGGAGTTTCCATGTTGTCGTAGAAAAATCCACTCGGAGGCTATTTGTCTGTATTTCTCCTTTTGTGGGTGGAGGATTCTTCGATCAGTGGATATGCCTTTAAGACGTAAATGAAGCAATTCGCTCTGCTTAGAGAGACTGAGAGGTGTAGGTGACGCATTATCGGATTGCGAGAAGTTAGATGGTTCCATCTACGAATTGACCAGATCCTACGCCGTTAAGATCAGACCGTGAGGAGGTGTTGGAATTACTTGGCGCGAAAAGGCGTTCACACATGAGGATGGAGAGAGCTGAGGCTGTCCTTCACAGAAAACCAGTAGAAAGGACCAAATGATCCAGTGACAAGTGCCAACACATGGAACTGGCTCGTTGTCTTCCGTCCAGAGGGAGCTAGCATCATCGCTCGAGGTCATCTTGTCTGTCAGAACCGTTTCCAGCTTGTCTTGTCAAAGCCATTTCCAGCTTGTCTTGTCTGAAGCGTTTCCAGCCTGTCTTGTCAGAACCGTTTCCAGACTGTCTTGTCAGAACCATTTCCAGACTGTCTTATCAGAACCGTTTCCAGCCTGTCTTGTCAGAACCGTTTCCAGCCTGTCTTGTCAGAACAGTTTCCAGCCAATCCGCTCCAGCCGTTCCAACCGTTTCCTTCCGTCAGAACCATTTCCAGTTGAGGACTTTTGATTTAATGGCGACGTCGAGTATGTGTGCTATCATTGACAACCATACGCTTTCCTGTCCGTTTAAAGTGGTGTAGTGCATGACGGGTCTTTACAAGTAGTGTTCGGTCAGAGTAGTTTCTATGTTGGTATTGTGTAGGAAGAAAGAATTAAGACTTGTGTGGTTTTACTTAATTGTTCTTTCTTTTTTTCTTACTCGTAGATATAGATTTTCTGGTTCTCGTGGACAATGTTGGACCTAATTTATAAGATGAATATTTTCCGTACCTCTTTCCTGGCACCTTTACGATATCATTTTAGTCAAACTTCTCAGGTTATGGGGCAAAATAGAAAGCCTAATGCCATTAATGTGAATAGTAACAAATAATGTTCTCAAATAATACAGTTTACATTAAACTATGCATGTCCGACAGCTTCAAACTATGAGAAAGTTACAACCAACGAGAACGTTCTGAGATCTATTTGATTTGTGTAGTGGCTAGCACATTCGGGTACCAAC
>JJRW01S0016319.1:42410-52722 GCA_001188405.1 Loxosceles reclusa
GCCACATATTACCATTAATCTTCAGTTTTCTTTGGTGCAAAAAAACTTGTTTAAACTAGGAGTCACTGTTGGCAATAAACGAAGTTTACAACAATTACTATGTTCTTTGAGAACTATGATCCCAGTTCTTGAAAATGAAGCAGCAAAATCTAGGTGATACCATGCAAGAAATTTAAAATAGTATCTGGCAAATGTGGTTCTCTATGTATGTTTCGGTGTCCACAACCATATTTGCTATCAAGTTCAACAAAGATGGGAAGAGGTAGACTTGATGGCCTTTCTTCAACTGATTTTAACCATAGTCTCTTGCCCTGTTCAGACCATACCATGCTATCATCAGCCGCATGAAGGATTAACAGTGGAGTTGTCAAGTTACCTATTCTGCTGTAATTATCAAAATTTGTATCACCGTGTCGAGTCCTATCTGAGCAGAATTTTTGAAAGAAAGGTAAATGTCGGTGGAAAAATGATAATGGAAACGTGTGTGTGGTATCTGCAACACTTGCAAATGGTGCTTCTAAAATGATGGCAAACGGATTATCACCTCTAACACTTGTTTTTTCTCCTAGTTGGACTGCAACACCAGATCCCAAAGAATGGCCCCACAAATAAATCCTAGAAAGAGGAACCTTTGTTTTCAACCACTCATACACTGCTTCTGCATCTTCAACAACAGTACTTGCAGTTGGCGTTACAGAAGTAGAGTCACCAAAACCCCTGTAATCAAAAGTAATAACATGGAAATCTAAAGGTTGACTTGAAAGCACTTTGTACAAGGATCGACGGTATGCAGCAGTTCTAGATTCTGCACTACCATGTAGATATAGCACAATTGGACGATTGTCGCACTGGAATGAGTAATTTTGCAAGGTCCAAGAGCTGTTTTTGCAAAAGTGATGTAAACTGGTTGGTAAAATGTGCCAAACACCCAACACAACACCTGGTGCTGCCTCAATGTAGAAGTTATGAGCACAAGACAATCCATATGATTCAGGATGAGCAAAATCCTGGGAAGAAAAATAAAATTATGTTGAAAAATATTGTCACAAGTAACAATTCCATACATTTTAGCAAAGAAAATGCAGAGTAAAATAACCACATGAAGTAGTTAGATCCCTTCAGAAAAAAATTATATAAAGTACAATTATATACGTATAATGATTATATTGGGTTGTTGCAAATGAAATAGCTGATTTTAAGACCAATTAAAAAACGAAAACAAAATGGAGAAAAATACCTATTTAATCAAAGTAATATCCAGCAGTATCAATGCACTGTTGCCAACATATAGGCAGGTCATTTATACCACTTAACTTCTGGAAAAAATGGAAATTGTCTGGGAAAGGTCAAGAGAATATGGAGGTTGTTTTGCTTAATGGATGTTTAATGGCACAAAACCAGAAAAGGTCATCCTGTGCCAAACGTAGGTCAAACAGGACCAAGACTAAAGCAATCACAAAAAAAAACAAGAAATCTTATGTGTTCCTGTGTAAGGCACAGCTCCACAAAGGGCATGCAGCACCAAAAGAGAGAGAGAGCACTTTGTATCACATAATATTGTAACAGTGTCAAAACACGTGACGAGTGTACAGAAAATGAAACAAGATAAAACAGAGTGACAAAACCAGTACTCAAATGGAAAAATCTTTGAGAATTAAAAAAAAATCTAAAGTTGGTGATACAAATGACAAATCAAAAACCACTTCAAAATGTTCAAATCAAATGATGGTGCTAAAATGGCGTGAAAGTCTAAAAGACAAAACTGAAATATCCAGAAACTGAAAGATGTAAAACCAGGACAACCAATGAAAATGTGCTGAATTGTTAAAAATGAATGAAAGGCAGTATGAAAGTAGGGACAGGTAGGTTGCTCCTTGCTATACAAAACGATTGGTTGGTTGGTTATTTGAAGTTTAATGGCAAGAGAGTCTACAAATGTCATGCTGTGCTAAACACAAGGTGACAATGGAAAACTATATTGGTCAGGCACTTCGGAGACACAATGTCACTCCCTGTACTCACCAAAAGGTGAGCCCCTGAGGGGTATGCAAAAGGAACCCAAGTGTTAAGTGGGTTTGTCCAATATGTAGCCAAGCCAGTAGCACGTCCTCTTGTTGAGAATAAGTACATGGGGCTTGTTCAGTCTGTGTGTTCCAGAACCGTTGTCAACAATCATGCAGATGGGCTTGAATAACAGGTTTCCAGTCAGTGAATGGGACAGGCATTCACAGATGACTTCATGGCACGATCTGCTGCCTCGTCTCCAGAAATGCTGAACATGTCCCAGAAAAAAGTCCAGCAAAATCTGATATATTCTTGAGTATGCAAACTTCACAAAGTAACAAAGGATGTGGGACAACACAGGGTGGGTTGTATGCTCCAGAGACACATGAGCTTACAAAGCACTCAGTGTGTTGTAGAACACACAGGTCCGCAACAGAGAACAGTAAATGTGTTCTAATAACAAGAAAATGGAATGAAGCTCAGCAGGGAAAACCGATGCCTGTGCAGGAAGGTGGTCAGCATGGCACATTATAACAGATCCAATGTGTCCATCATATTTGGACCCATCCATGAAGATGGGGACATGCTAGGAATACATGACATGATGTGCAAGGTAGAACTGCACAATGAATGCACATAGACTGAAGCGAACTGAATGCTGAAACATCTCCCATGGTGCCACACAAACCACAACACTCTGTGCAACGTCATAGGATCAAATCTGAGCTCACTCAGTAATGAATTCATCCAAATACCAAAAATAGGAATGGAGGACTGCTGTGCAGTAAAGAAACAAACATTCTGGGTTCAAACACCCGGTGCCATAAGGAATGTGCCTGTTAAGACTGCAACTTCGTCAAATACTGCAGACTCAGTTGCTGACAAGATAGCTCAAGTGGAGGCTCAGGAGCCTTGACATATACTCTGAACTGGAGAAGTCAAACACCAGTACACAGAGTGCTTGGTGGACACCAGATGAAACAAATTTAAATGACATTGATGAGCTTAACTATATACAACATAAGCATAAATCCAGCTTGAAGCGGATGAGCAACCGATACAGGTGCAATAGCGAGACATGATCTGCGGCACAAGAGGTAGACGCAATAACTTGAAGATGTTCGGTGTGGTTGTATATGTAACTTTGAGATGAAGACGGACTGCGAAACTGATGACACCAAGAAAATGGGTTTTGGAAACAATCAGAATCGCAATGGATCCTAAGAAGAGACTGATCAAGATGCAAGCCTCATCTGCAACATAACCACATACAGATGTTTTTTTCTGGTGAAAAGCAAATGCGTTTTCATCCACCCAATGAAGCAGTTGGTTCGAGTTGAGCTATAAGCAATGCTCTAGAAGTTACATGTTCACAGAGCAGTAGGAAATTTGCAAGTCGTCAACATACAACGTGCTTTGGATTCTTGGAGGAAGTGTTGACAGAATGGCATTCAGTGTAATGATGAATAAGGTAACACTTGCACCTTGGGGGATGCCTTTTCATGGGGAAAGGGTGGGGAAAATGCTGCACCAACAAAAACCTGAAATGTGTGATTAACTATGAAGTTCTGGATAAACACTGGCAGGTCTCCCTGGAGCCCCACGGCAGGGAGGTCACAGAGAATTCCGAAGTGCCAAGTACAATCACAGGCTTCCTTGAAGTCAAAGGTCAACCCCAGGTGAGCACGACAAACAATTGCCTTCCGGATAGATACCTCAAGGAGTAAATTGTCTACTGTGGAGCAAAAAGCAGCAAAAATCACTCTGGAACGGGGACAAGACATGAGTGGATTCTAGAAAATGCACCAGACAAGCATTTATTATTTGTTGTAGCAGTCTGAACATGAGCTGGTCAGTGCAATACAATAAGTTCATAGTTTCGAAGGTGTAGTATCTGTCCCAGGTTTTGGAGAAGGAAACACAATAGCATGTTTCCATGTAGAAGAGGAACTCCTGATCCAACCAAATGCAGTTGACCATCCACAGCAGCAGCACATGGAGAGAATGAAGAGACAGGTGGTGCTACATGGCACCGTGTACTGCCCAGGAGCAGTATCGCTAAAATAAGACAGCTGCCAGCAGCTCAAAATATGTGAATGGTGAATTATAACTATCCAGTGTAAAAGGCCAGAACGAAATCAGCAAACTTCGACAGAGGATTTGACTACATGAAGTAATGTGCAAGAGTTGGAGCTGTGGGGAACCAGAGAAAAAAATTCAAAGATTCAGCAAAGACATCCGCAATACTGAGAAGAACGGACACACCATTGTCTATATACAAACAAGATATAGGGTGAGAAGCCACTGAATCAACACATCTTGCTCCAAACAACCTTCAAACTAGTTGAAGATGTGATGTTGGACACATACTTCAACTACAATTCCCTTTGGCTGGGATGGATGACTCGATGAGAAATCATCTGTGCTCACTGAAAACGCTCACTATATTATGCACTCAGATTTCTACAAAAAAAGTCCCAAGCCTTATTCTGTGCTTTCCGGACTGCTGAACAGTCATGGTTCTACCAAAGTTTAGGTGATTTTGGTAGATGAATTGATGTGTATGGTGCAGAAGATGAAGTCGCCTGTTCTGAAAGGACAAAGGTAGTGTGATGGAATAAAAAACAAAACAGATCTAAAGCAGTGAAGGTTTGTGTTGGGGCATGAAAATACATAGTTTCACCAGCACTGAGCAGGGACAAATCAGGCTCATGAGCAAACACTCAACCCCTGCTATTGGTAGACAGCCCCAATGCATGCAGTGCCCATTAAAATCTCCAAGCAGGAGAAATGGTTGTGAAATTTTGTTCGCTAGATCTTCAAGAACTGAAAAGGCCACATGGTCTCCTGGTGGCAAATACATAGAGCAAACCATGAGCATAGGACAGAAAGAAATGCACTGCAATAGCCTGTAATGGCATCTGAAGTGGAGGTATGGATGATATGTGTTGGAAGACAAGAAGAGCAACATCTCTACAAGCTTCAGATGAGTTATCCGTGCAATAGATACCATAGCAGTGAAGCTGTACTTGGGCTGTCAGATGCAGGAAGGTTTCCTGTAAGGCCACACACACAGGAGAATGAATGTGCAACAACTGTTTCAAATAATTGAAGTAGGCATGCAAACCATGACAGTTCCACTGTATAATCATAGTAGACATATTAAGTATAAGGCAATGGCAACATAGTGTGACTGGTCTCCTGTTTGGACATGGGTTTCTTCTCTGTATCAGGAGATGCAGTATCCACACAATCCTCATCCTCCAACATGGAGAGCTCAGTGAAAGAATTCAAAAGTTTTATTGTCACATAAATAACTGAGCTTGATTTTTTTGTAGAGTTTCTTGGAACTTTTGGGTTTCAATTTTGCTTTTTTGGGAAGCTGTATTAGTCACAACAGTCCCACTAATGCTGTAGCCAGAGGGGAAGACTTATGGTGCTCATATGGAGAAGATTGCAGAGCAGCACAGGAAGGTGTAGATTTCAGTAACACAAACAGAGGAAAGCTGAGAGTTGTTTAAATCGCTTGCAATCTGCATCTACGAGTAACAGCCACATAAGGCCCGCGAGTTGGTGCAGGTGATACAAATTTTTTAACTTCTGCATAAGACAGAAGTTGTGTGACCTTCACCTGCTGAATATTTTCTTTTTCCTGCCCCTTAGGGCATGCCCGAAAATATACATAGTGATCTCCCCAGCAATCAATACAGCAGATGGGTGAAGGGCAATCATTTGCATGTGCAGGTTGTCCACACTAAGGGGAAGTTGCAACTCCACAGCAAGATGTCTGTCCATGTCCAAAATGGATTGGGAATATACGGCTGAATAGGACATACGAGATAACCAGTTTTCATGTTAGTGGGTAATACAGGCTTGTTAAAGGTCAAACTTGCATGCCTAATAAAAACAGTCTCTCCATCTCAGCACATGCATATGCTGCTATAACTCTTTGGCCGGAGAGCTCAGTGAGAAGTTGCTCCTCAGAATCATAGGTCTACTTCAGATATCACACTGTGAGAGGTGTTCTGTGTAGAATAACTGACTGGCAGGTTGAAAAAAGAGGTGCATATCAATAGAGAACAAGACTGTTATGAAAGTTGCTTCAATAAGCATATCACCTAATGATATTTTTTAATTGACTTAGGGATGCCAGCAAGTGAATAGAACCCTTACAAAATGATGAATGGTGATAATTTCGAAAACCCAGAGTCTAAAGAATGGAGAAGATATGTTGGCGCAGTTGGTATAGCATCAGTAAAAGTTGCACATAAGTCAGAGCACTCAATTCATAGTCATTTTTGGAGCCTGCTCGAAGCTGAAGTACCCAAAGAGTAGAAGAAATGGGATTCGGCAACTGACGGCCCCATGCACCATGAATCTAACATGGGGACAAGCAATGACACCAGAGCTAGTCAGGTGCTGTACCCAATAAAGCAAGCCAAACAGAAAGATTAATCCCGCAGGCCTGAGTGATCAGTTGACCCTAGCCTGGAAAAAGGAGGCACTTGAAGTGACCTGCTGTCGAGCCAATTGCTACAGTACAAGCCATGACTGAAGCGGGGGCCAAAGCAGTGTATTGGAACAGTATGTCATTCCGCAACTGCCAGGATTGCAGTTTTCCAGCAACATGGTTTGTTGCATGGCAAACATGCAGCCATGATAAGGTGGAGCTATAACCCCCCTCCCCCTACCATGCAGACTATAGTTATGTGGTACGCCTTGAAGTAGTTCAAAAAAGAATTTTTTTTTTTTAAATGAGAAGGGGAAAGGAAGTGAAAGAATGGAAGTCAAGAGAAATAGAAAAAGGATTGTCACAAGTAAAAGGAACAATACTGTCATGTAGTGGGCGACACACCTTCAACGTGTTATGGTGGACATCACATTGTGTTTAAAACGGTAGCTGCAGTGGGTCTCTGCAACGTACCGCCCACATAAATTAATTAAAGACTAACCAAATAAAAGCTCTAACTGGCTGGATTCATTCAACAACAAACACGTCTTTTTATTAGAGGCAAAATGATCACACAATATGTACAGCATGTAAACACAAAATATGAGAACATCCTGAGCACATTGAAAAGCTATTAAAATTCATAGTTGACTTGCCTCTTAGTCTACGACTTTAAGTTAAAAGCTTAATACTAAGTACTCGGGAAAAACTACATTACAACATACCATCAATTCCCTCTGAAGTACTCTATTAACTACTCCATCACTGCCATTAATGCCCAAAGTTTACCTCATTAAAGGAAATAAATAAAACATGAGCATAACTTATTTGATTAAGCAACATTTGATAAATTCTTCCAGCCAGAGAGAAAGAAAGAGGTTATACTCAGTTATGTCAGATTTGTAATTTTGGGCCAGTGACAAAAGGTGTAAAGAAAGATTATTAGCTTACTCCCAGCTGAACATGGGCTCCTTCCACAACTCGAGCATGGTGTAAGCGTGGTTATCCAGCGTGGAAGGCGCAGTTCGTTTGAAACACTAATTGACGCACATAAACACATTTCACAACATAGCATGGACACACTTGCACATATGCGGACACATGAACCATAACCTATTAATCACAATCATTTCTGTATTGAAGATCTCCAGTTTCGTGTCCAAAGTCAGAGTTTGTAACACTTGTCATTTCCCATCCCCCATAGTGGGGTAGCATTCCTGATTCACAACATGAAGTGTCGTCACTAACACTTCATCGTAAAAATCGTTGTACCGCACTAATCACATTTTTTACAGCTCACTCTTCTCGATTGCTATTTTAGATGATCACTCTAAAATAATCATCCACGATTCTCTACTTTTCTTCCCTTTTTCCTAAAACCCAATCACGAACTCTAAGAGCCCCCTCTAAGACTCCCCCATGAGTTCATTGGTATCCCTTCATTTCGCAACATCTTATGCTCTCTCGAAGAAGGAATAATGAGGGTGAAGACAGGAACCCTCTAAATGTAGGTTATAGCTGCATGGATCACTAACCTTGGAAGGAAAACAAAATAGTATACACATGGATATGACCAACACTACGGACGAGGACAAATATATACAAGCACAAGAATCAAATCAAACAGCAAATGTTAAGACAAAAATAGCAATTGGAGAACAAAAGTGAAAGTCAAATAAAGACACATAATTGGAAAAAAAGCAATGGTGTGGGCAAAGTAGCAACACAGAATAATAACAAAAGGGCAACTAAAGAACTAAACGGTAACACATGTGGCTCAGGCACCTTGAGGATGCCATGTCCTTCCCTGTACTTACCAAACAGGTAAGTCCCTGAGGGATAAAGCTAGTAGCCATACATCAAAATCAACCTTTGCACTTATGGAGAGAGGAAAAAAAAATTGAAAAAAAGGAGAGATTCGCATTAAATACATACTTTTTCATCATATTCCTACCAAATTTCCTGATATGTCGTCTATGGACTACTGTGACTTCAATTTGCTCAAAAGAGTAGTTTTCTAACAACAACCTACACAACTGATAGACTTTGAAAAGTTTTGGAAGACCAATGGAATAAGATTCCTCTAAACATTCTTCAGAATGCTCTCCTGAACTGGAAACCTCAACATAGGAAGATAATTCGGAAACAAGGCTATCAGATAAAACACTTAAAACAATTATATTCCCATTCCTATTCATACCCATGTAAAATCATTCTAAAAATGCGTAAACACCCTCTGTACAAATGCTGCATTTCATTTGGGAATAACATGCAGATTTAGACATTGATACCAGAATGCTCTTTTCAACAGATCACAACAATATACATATATGATATTTCTATGTAAGTGATTCAAATGAAAATCTTAAGTGCAATAAAATGCCATGTCAGTTGACTATTGAATTGAGAGACCATCACATCGATGCCTGTGAAAAACATTTGCATTGTACTTGATGAGAAGTTCTTGTCAGCGTCTTAAAATCTGCACAATAACTATAATTAAATTGGTGACTAGTTTCGGCAACTACGGTCGATTGCCCTCGTTAGATCCACCTCTGGTACTGTGTCATGGTTCACATTGTTCCTGCTTTGGTCAAAAGGCTCTATTTCACATCACGGATGGAATTGATGTAATTGGGCGGTAGCTCCGGTCATGCCATCTGGTGTGGCGGAAGGAAGATTGGACTTGAGATTAAGAGCGTAGATTAAGTTGCATGGAACAACGTGAACCATGACACAGTACCAGATGTGGATCTGACGACGGCAATCGACCGTAGTTGCCGAAACTAGTCACCAATTTAATTATAGTTATTGTGCAGATTTTAAGACACTGACAAGAACTTTTCATCAAGTACATCTATACCTACACAAGAGCAGTTAGGACTATTGTTTAACATTTGCATTGTTTACAAGTCAAAGGTGAAGGATTTCTGGAAAAAATTGTTACAGGAGATGAAACCTGTTTGCACTATCACCAACCTGAGGCAAAAAGATCGAGCAAGGAATAGTGCCATATTGCCAAACCCCAAAAAATCTACACCCACCCATCAGCAGGAAAAGTTATGCTCACTCTTGTCTGGGATGCAAATAGGGTAATTTTGAAACATTACATGGACAGGAAACAATAACCAGTACTTCCCTCTGCATATCTGCTGAAAAATCACCTTTGCCCTGCAATCAGGAGTAAATGACAAGTACTTCTGACTTCAGGTCCAAAGTGACGAAGAGGTGAAAAGCATGGTGCATGAATGGCTACAGTCACAACCAAATGAATTTTTTCCCTTGAGGTATCCATGCACTTCTGAAGCAGTGGAATATGTGCACTGCACATCATAGGGACTACATTGAAAAAATATGGCATTTGTACAATTTTTCTATATTGCCTCATAATAAAATACTCAAAAAATAATAATAAATAAGGTTTTCATTTGAGTCACCCTCATATATATAATCACTTCCTAAGCCGAGTCCCCATCACTGTAATGTCACATTTGTAGCCTACTGCAATGTGAAATAATGGATAAATTAATTATGGTTTTGTTATTATGATTAAAATCCAATGGTTAATTGAAGTTTAAAGACACACGAACATGTAAAGATCATACTTTGCAACATGTTTTAAATAGAACACTTAATGACTTTGGTACCTTGAGAGTACCAAGTTATTCCAAATTTTTCAAATTGCAAATGCCTGAATGAATGTTACATATGTAAAAACAAACATTGTAATCTAGTGCATCATTCACTGTAAGCATTAACTATATCATTTTCTAAATCTTATAAAATGTGTGGAGAACAGATAACTGATCATGAATTATATTACGTTCACGGATATTCTGAAAGTTACAAAATCAAATT
>JJRW01S0016345.1:47394-61759 GCA_001188405.1 Loxosceles reclusa
CTAGTAATCTCTTAATTGAAACATTAGCTTCTATTCCTCCGACAATGAACGCACCTTTCGCCGATGATGAACACGCCGTTATAGTGACTAGAAGTGACTCTTCTAGTCACAGTATAACGCCGTCAAGATTTTCTCGAATAATCGATGAGGTACATTCCGAACAGGTGGAAAAGGCTAAACCGGTAATACTTTGCTCCCCGATGCACTACACGCGCTTGACAGTAACTAAAACACTTAAGCGATATGATCCCTTCTCAGACTTTCGCTACAACACACGCGACGCCCGGTTGGCCCCTTTGTTGACGTGTTCCCTCCCGAGATTTTACTGCAGGCTTGTTGGGGTTGATTATTTAAAGACCATGCTGCGCCGAAAACAAGGTGATTACGGAACACCAAATGGCTTGGGCACCTCGATGACGACATGTCATTCCCCGTACTCACCAAAAAGATGTGCGACTGAGGGAACATTCACGGTGCGCTTCCCGTCTGTACTTTAGCCACCACTTGGAAAGTCAATGCATTGAATCTCTCAATGACGAATAGCGGAACATCGTTCAGTAAATGAAATTAAAACTCAAAACACACATAACATATATTTTTTAGCCATATTCTCTCTTAAAGATTTTTTCCTAATAGGACTATTTTATTCTCATTTATTTACAGAAAACAGCAGACAAAAATTGTCTCTTCTCTGTTCGCTACCGAAAAAGTGAATAATGAAAAAAGAAACAGCAACGCGTGATTTAATCAAGTCGCGTGTCACGAACGCATGTTTTCTCGACCAAAGCGTATTGTTCATAATTGCTGCTCGCCAAAAGATGCCGACGTGCAATTTTGTATAACTTGCGCACTCTGTCGCATGCCAAAAGTGGTTAACGAAACATCGATCGCAGCTGACGCGCCCTGGCGCTCGGTAAAACACGTCAACATAACATCTGAATGGAACTTATACGAACAGAATGTTCATTGCTATTATTCTTTATGAAAAATAAGTTCATTCAAAACACCCGTTATTAATGCCACTAACGACGCTTATATAAGATCTCAGAGTTAATATTATTGGAGTCACAACTCCCATGCATCCGCCATTGACCACTATGAGTTACAATCGGTGATTCGGGAGCTAGGCAACTTATCACTTTCGCATTTTAGAAGTGCACTCGCTTTACAGTGGCTAGAAGACGACAGTGTGCCCTTCGACTTCTGAAAAGGGGGGACACGAAACGGAAATCGGAAAATTCGCTGGATGGTGCTGCCACTAGCAGGGCCTATTCAACCAACGCCTTCTTCAACAAGGCCGATGTACTAGTGATGCAACTTCATAATCGGCAGTCATGTATGATAACCTGTGATACCTTAAGCTGCGATATATTTTTGCCTTTATTATTTGTGAATGAAATGTTGAAAATAGCATGCGAAAATACATGGAATGAAATAGGTAAAGTAAATAACTTAGTCTGGAATCTATCAATTAAAGAGGAGCTTGTGACGTCACCATAGTAAGACGAAGATCAGTCAGTCAGTGTGCAGGCCCTATTAAAGAAGGCGGTGATTCAGCGGAAGTTCCAGCCTCACTTACAAGGAAAAATTAATGCGGAAAGCGAGGTAAAACTATGGTATAATTAAAAAAGGAAGAAGCCATTGTTTCCGTTAGAAAAATAAAACATTTGCTATTAGAAAATCGACCTATACATGCGCTCAGTGTTGTGTGCGGTGGACAAAGCCTCTACGTAGGTGAATCAAATATAAACCGTAATTCCTGTCGTATGGAGAGTGAGGTGAACAAAGAGGGGCGTCGCTCCTGAAGGTCATTGATGGGGATGCCTAGAGACATTCCACCGCTAGGAGACGCCACGTTCCCATCTCTTCAGTATCTATCGCGATGTCTGAGCGTAAAGTACCGTCGTCCGTGGAGCAACGAATTATAATTAAATTCCTAACGAAAGAGGGCGTAAAACCATCTGAAATTTTGAGAAGGCTTAAGGCGCAGTTCGGGGAGAGTACACGTAAGAAGACCCAAGTGTATTGTGGCGCAAGCAATTTGCAGAAGGGCGAGAAGCTGTTGAAAATGAAAATCACCAACGTCGGCCAAGAACCAGCGTAACAGAGAAGAATATTCGGCCGACTTCTCAAAGAAGACCGACGGTTAATAGTCGCTGAAATTGCGTCTGAGGTTTGAAAAGACGCGGCTTTTCCATAAGAGACGTCCTCCTCCTTCAAGACGATGCCCGGCCTCACACAGCTGCCCTACTCAGCAAAAACTTGAAGAATTGTCCTGGACTACTCTCGAACACCCTCCCTACAGTCCGGAGTTAGTACTCTGCGATTACTACCTGTTTCGACCGATGAAAGAGGCTCTTGGAGGACAACGTTTTGAAGTCGATGTTGTAGTTAAAGCTTTCGTGCGCAATTGGCTCATGGAGCAACAAACTGCTTTTTACGATAACGGGATCAAAAAATTACCCATCCGTTGTGGAAAATGTGTTTCGAAATTAGGAGATTATATAGAAAAATAATTGTACGCCATTGTAATGTTTCTCATGTGTCAATAAATGTTTAAACACTAATTCCGGTTGATATTTGATTCACCCTCGTAAGATACTGTTACCGAGTTACTGACGTTAAGAATAATTGAACAAATAAACAAAATAAATTCGTTAGAATGGCAATTGAAGCAAAAATAAAACACACTTAAATAAGGACGTAAGTTCGGAATTTAGATATACGAGCAAGTTTATTTTTAGCAATAAACAAAAAAAAATGTATACAAAAAAAACAGAATTAATTAATTCGGTTACAAAACATAAAGTAATTTGAAACTTTACCAGACTTATAAAAACGCACAACGACCTATAAGGTCTATCTACGCAAACTGAAAATTACAACGGATACATATTTCCAATACCGGGCAAACAATAAAAATAAATGACACACATAAATTTGCAAATAAACTTCGTACACTCTCTAGATCTTACACCGAACGCGAATAACAGGAAAACTTAATAATCATATAAATACTATTATCAGGAATAAAGCCGTCTGCAATTACACACAACACAAAATAAAAACCAGAGGAGAGTTAGTTGCTTCTTTTCCCACGGCGCCGATAACTAAATCCACACCACGTAATTCTCCACCGTCAATTCGAACAACACAGACCGATTGCAACTTGCACACTATCGCAAAATAACAATACAACGAAATTTCACTCGCAAAACGTCGATCCGAAGAAAGCTCAGAACACCCAGCACCTAATAGGGCCAAAACAAACACCAAAATCAGCGGATTACACCAGAGCTCCTCCAATATTCACACAGGGAACAAAACGGGTCACCGGGAAACTACTCTGACACGACTCAAGAACACCTTTTTCAAAGCTTCTATCCCTGCAAACTACAATCACAATTCTCTTCGTCGTATCCGATACTAACACGTTTGACAGACGTTTGAAAAAATCTCTTCGGACGAACAGAAAAAAATCTCCTTCAACAACTATTTTGCTCTCCGTTTTTAACGGCCTATGGAATTTTCAAGAACTTCCCCGAAATCGCAACACCAACGCGTACTCTTTCAGAACTTTCAATTTTTTTTTCCCTTAAAGCCCTACATTGTCCCTCGCCGCTTCTCTCGCAGACCAACCGAAACGAAACGCGTTCGCGATTCTCCTCTATTCTCGCGCTTCCAATTCTATCAGCATCAGATGGCGTTACTAGCGCAGAGGGTCTCTCCTTCCTCGTCTCCACGTTTAAATACTACAGAATAAGAAGGTGTTTGAATTTGACATTATAACAACTTTTTATTTGCGGGTCTAGAAATAACTGTGACAACCAAAAGTAAAAGTGCGCAACGTTTCGATCATTTTACTATGGTGTTCTTCAGGCCCATGAGGATGCACTAGGATGCCGATGAGGCCTATCATGGGAGCCGCCAAAGTAACAGCTCCCGAGAGGAGTCGAACCCGACGGATATTAATCTTGGTAGTAGCTCTGTCTGTTGTTCTACTCCGGATTTCTGTTTGGCTTGTTGAACCTGAGTCCGAATACTATAGTTGCTCCTCTTGTACTCGCTATCGCAGGCAGTTAGTTCCTTTCTCCTTGGATACCCTTCGGTGGCTGAACTAATATGAAGTAGCTGTTGTTTAAAATCACAAGCACCGAGTGCATACATTTTTAGTACTGTGGATTACGAAATATGTAAATTCATGTATTCGTCGGTGTGACGGCGCGATTGAACAACAGTAGCTTTGTAGAACTTTTAATAATAATTCAACAACTGCCATCTTGAATACCAGGCCTCAAATTGGAAGGAGAGTCCGCTCTAATCGATCGGCTTTTTGACTTCACCGTTTTGGGCTTGGTTGTGAACCGACAAACGTAAGAGTTGTCGGCCAGAAAACCTTCGTTCTCACCAATGTTTCTGCAACTTTTCGCTAACTATTCAAAAATGAGCGCTCAGAGGGTCAGATGAGATTTATTATTATTTTTTTATTCACGTCGATTCGCGAGAGTTCGTGTTATTCATATTATTCTTTCGGAATGCATTCGTGTGCTTTAATGATTACGAACAGTGTAAGATTTTTCGCGGCTGGTGAATCCATTTACTTCTTATGAGGTATCAACATAATTTGGTTTTGATTTCCTCTTGTGTTTTCGTGTCCGAAACGTCGCGCGGTGTTTGGATTGCCACGAGTTTTTCTGCCACAGTTTCCTTCTGCTGCATTTTCTGGTCCTGGTACGTGAAATATATATCTCTGTTTTGGCATTTGGCTTTTCTTGTTGTTGTGTTGGCAGTCTTCTATCTTCCGCTATGAGTCATGCATAGGAATTAACAGAGAGTTAGAGGACTTGATTTAATGGCGCCGTAAAGACAAATAACCATCCTGTTTGTGAGTAGTGTAAAATTTCTACCGGCTTTCCTTACAATGTCAATTCTGGTGTTATTAAGTTTGTGTTATTCAAATTCTTCTTTTTAGTAAATTTATCTTCTTCAAATTCTTCAGTATTAGAAATTTGTGTTAATGTGCTATTAATTTAGAAAATGTGCATTGTTAAATGAATTTGCACTGTATCAGGTGCTGCAACTGTCGAACCCCACTAGGGAATGGATGTCGTTAAACACATTTATAGGAAAAACGTTAAACACAAGTAGACATAATGAACCAAAGTTGACCATGGTTTCAGTGGATTACCTTGGATCCACTTTTTCTAAACACGACGACTGAAAGATGTTCAGACGACTGCACGTTCTTAATGAATTGAGTTCGTGTTTGGGGTACTGCAGACGGAAATTTACTTCCTCAACCAGGCGCGCCTTCTGGTGATGACGGTTGACAAACGGTTTCCAAGCTCAAGGAAAAGAAGGAAAGCAATCGGAATTAACCAGATTCTTCCCACATGAAATGTAAAACGATTCTAAAAAATTGAGTTCGTGTGGTTTAGAAGCGTTTTATTTTTGGGTCTGTTCTCACTCCGTTTTCTAAGATGACATGCCCTAAATATTTCTTTTCATGCTGGAAAAAACGTGCAATTCTTGGAGTTTAATTTTAATCCGAATTCAGCCAGTCTTGACAGCACATTCTTCACATTGGTTAGATGTTCACCAAGGTCCTTGCCGACAATTACGATGTCTTGTAAAAACATTCGGCCTGGGTAAGTCCTTCCAATGCATTTTCCATTAAATGCTCCAAGGTGGCATAGCGTTGAAGAGTCCAAATGCTGTGATTTTGAAATTCCACAGTTCATTTTCTGTGGTGAACGTTGCCTGTTCCCAATCTTCTCGGTGAATCTCCACCTGCTAATATCCGCTTCGTAGGTCAATTGTTGAGAACCGCTTCCATTCCGCTAAGATATCAAAAGTTTCATCAATTTTTGGCAGAGGGTAGCTGTTTTTCTTTGCCAAATCATTTAGCCGCTGGTAATCAACTCAAAATCCCGTGGAGTCGTCTTTCTCCTTTACATGAACCACAGGCGAAGCCCAAGGACTTGATGATGAAAATTGACACAGAACTCTCAAGCGTGCCCTAAAAGCCCACCTGACAGAACAATGGATGGAAGTACTTCCAATTGTATTTTTAGGCTTAAGAGCAGTTTACAAGCCTGACTCGAAAGCAACTCCCAGTGAGTTGGTGTATGGGCAAACTATCCGCATGCCGGCGAATTTTTCGCCCCTACGCCTCCGGACATAAACGCCCCAGATTTTATCAAGAAACTGAAATCTTCCTTTAAAGAACTAACTCCGGTAGCTACAACAATACACGGGATGGTTGGTTGTTTGGTTAATGGAGGTTTAATGGCACAAAACCTGAAAGGCCATTCTGTGCCAAACAAAGGATAAACTAAGATGGAAAAACGAAAGGTATTCCAAAGAGACGAGCACAAAATACAGATGACTGGCAGTACAAAAAAAGTGTAAAACACGGTGATGAGACCAGCTCATCACAAAGTTAAAAGTCAATAAACATAAGTTAAATTTCGTGAAACAAATTGCACGAAAGCAAAAATCGCTGTAAAAGGGTAAAATCGGATGCTAAAGTGTTGGCAGATCTAAAACAGTAGAATTAAAAATCTGTAAACGCAGTGGGTTAAAAACAGGACAGTCAATGAAAATATGCTGAACAGCGAGAACTGAATGGCAAGTAGAACATGTTGGTGCGTCTTCCCTACGCAAAAGAAAACCATGCGTGAGACGAGTGTATCCAATGCGGAGCTGAGTCAGCAGCACCTCCTCCCGTCGAGAAAGGTGAAAAGTGCACGACCGGTCCGCGACGACAGGTTGTATGTCATGCAGCTTGTTCGCAGTCTGTGTGTCCCAGAACTCTTGCCGGCGAGCATAGAGACGGGCTCGAGCGACGGGATTCCAGTCGGTGAATGGAAGGGACAGACGCAGACGACCCGCGGAAGACTTTGCGGCGCGGCCTGCAGCCTCGTTCCCAGGAATACCGAGGTGACCCGGACCCCAGCAAAAGCGGATATCAAAGCCACGAATACTCAAATCACGCAAAGTAACAAGGATGTGGGACAACACAGGATGGGTCAAATGCTGCATAGAAATAAGAGCCTCCTAAGCACCGAGTGAGTCCGAGTAAACACAGGCCCTGAACAAGGAGCAACGTCGAATGTGTTCCAATGCCAAGGAGATGGAATGCAGCTCGGCAGTATAGATCGAAGCCTGGGCAGGAAGACTGTCAGTACGTCTAACGCCACAGCACACCATGGCACACCCAACGTGCCCGTCAGATTTGGACCCATCAGTGAAGATGGGCACGTGTTGGGAAGACGACGCTCTATGTGCGAGGTAGCACTGGACATATTGAGCTTGAGGAGGGCTACATTTGGAAAACCGACAAAGGTCTAAACATACCGATGGCTGAAACTGCTCCCAAGGGGCAAGAGAAACCACGACACTCTGCGCAATGTCAGGCAGAGGCAAATCAAGCTCACTCAGTAAATGTCGCATCCGAAGGCCGAAAGTAGGGACGCAAGACGGCCGTGCATCAAAATGACGTGCAAGACGATGTTCAAAAACTCTGCTCCATAAAGGATGTGCACGTTGAGACTGCAACTTCAGGAACTAACGTAAGCTCAGCATCTGGCGACGGAGCTCGAGCGATAGTTCCTGAACCGCGACGTACAAGCTCTGTACAGGAGATGTCCGGAAAGCATCAGTGCACAGACTAAGTGCCTGGTGAGCGACCGGATCGAGCACCTGTAAACGAGATGGCCGGACAGAACCATATGCAGCTTAATCGAGCTTTGAGCGGATGAGCAACCGATACAGGCGCAAAAGAGAGACACGGTCAGCACCCCAAAAGGTGGACGACAGTACCTTAAGAATGTTGAGCGCCTTAGTACAGTTCACTTTCAGGCGACGAATATGCGCTTCGAAACTGAGAGAACGGTCTAAGATCACGCCGAGAAAACGAATTTCCGGATCAACCGGAATCGCAACGGATCCTAAAAGAAGGCTCGGATCCGGATGCAAGCCCCGTCAGCGACATAAATGCATGCAGACGGTCTTGTCCGGTGAAAAACGAAACCCGTTATTATCCGCCCAGTGAAGCAGCCGGTTCAAGCTGGGCTGTAATCGACGCTCGAGAAGTCTCATATCCACAGAGCTATAAGAGATCTGCAAGTCGTCAACGTACATCGAGCACTGAATTCCAGAAGGAAGATGGGACACAATACCATTCAGTTTAATGATGAAGAAAGTGACGCTTAAAATAGAGCCCTGGGGGAGGCCTTCCTGAGGAAAGTGGCGGGACAGAGTCGTGCCAACACGAACCTGGAAAGTACGACCTGCCAATAAGTTTTGTACAAACACCGGCAGGTTTCCCCGAAGACCCATAGCATGGAGATCCCGGAAAATACCATAACGCCAAGTGCGGTCACATGCTTTCTCCAGGTCAAAGAATATGGACACCAGATGTGCACGACGAACGAACGCCTCCCGGATAGACGTCTCCAGGGCGAGCAAGTTGTCAGTAGTTGAACGAAGCCGCCTAAAACCGCTCTGGAACGGAGAGAAGACACCACGAGATTCGAGGAAATGCACTAAACGTGCATTGACCATCCGTTCAAGTAACTTACATATGCAGCTAGTCAGTGCAATAGGTCTGTAATTCGAAGGCAAAGTGGGATCCTTCCCAGGTTTCGGAAAGGGTAGCACAATAACATGACGCCATGCGGACGGAAACTCCTGCTCCAGCTAAATGCGGTTAAATAACCGGAGAAGCACACTGAGAGATGCGGAGATAAATGTTGCATCATGGCATAGTGCACTGTATCGGGTCCAGGCGCAGAATCGTGAGAACGTGATAGAGCTGCCTGCAGCTCAAGAAAAGTAAAAGGAGAGTTGTAGCCAACCGGTGTAAAGGGCCGGAAGGAAATCTCTGCACATTCTTCTGAGGACTTCACAGCCTGGAAAGATGTGCTGTAATTAGAACTACGAGAAACCTGGGAGAAAGATTCAGCGAGGACATTCGCAATCGTGAAAATGTCTGACACGGTTCCACCATCCGTGTTCAAACAGGATATGGGGTGGGACGTGTAGCGACCACATATACGACGAATCCTGTCCCAAACAACCTTCGAACTAATGGAAGACGGGATGCTGGACACAAACGTCCGCCACGACTCCCGTTGGCTACGACGGCGGACTTTACGAGCAAACGCTCTCGCCCGCTGGAAACGAGCCATATTTCCCGGAGTCGGGTACCTGCGGAAAATGTCCCATGCCTTCTTCTGCGCTTTCCGTGCTGCAGAACAGTCGTGGTTCCATCAAGGTTTAGGTGATCGTGGTAAGCGTGTCGAAGTGCGTGGTATGAAAGACGCAATTGCTTGAAGAATACACGTTGTCACCTGGTCCACTGTTTGATCGATGGAGGGAATGTCAACCAAGTCATCCGTCAACACAGCCAATGTGGAGAAACGATCCCAATCAGCACAGTCCGTTTCCACGTCTGTAGGCTGGAAAACTCGCCGCCAGCAGTAGTATAGGACAGCAAAATGGGAAAGTGGTCACTTCCCATGGGGTCCGAAAGGACGGACCACGACCACAGAGGGAACTGTGATGGAGAGCAGAAAGACAGATCCAAAGCAGTGAATGACCGCATTGGAGCATGAAAATACGTATTCTCACCAGTATTCAGCAGGGTCAAGTCGAGATCTGTGAGCAAGCGCTCGACAACACGACCCCTGCTATCGGTAGGGGAGCTATCCCAAAGTGTGCTATGGCCGTTAAAATCTCCAAGCAGCAGAAACGGTTGTGGAAGCTGACACACCAAATCGTCCAAAGCGGAAAAAGCCACTCGGTCTCCCGGTGGCAGATATACAGAACAAACCGTGAGCGTATGACCAACAAAAATGCGTACAGCAACAGCTTGTAAAGGCGTCTGAAGCGTCAGAGATATGGATGGCACGTGGTGGGAGGCGAAAAGGGAAACGCCTCCCCGAGACTCGGACGAGTCGCCGTCCACGCGATAAACACCATAGTGACGCAGCTGTACCTGAGCTGTCGGACGCATCATGGTTTCCTGCAGAGCAACACACACAGGAGAATGAATGTGCAACAACCGTTTCAGATCATCGATATTCGCACGTAAACCACGACAGTTCCACTGGATAAGACTAGTGGTCATAAAGAATTAAGTAGGTGGCGGCGGCGGCTTCCGTTTAGTGGAGGATTTGGTCGTAATTAGAGCAACAGGAGAAGGGGCTGTATCCATACAGTCCTCATCCTCGAATGCAGAAAGCTCACTGAAAGAGTTGGACAGTTTGATGCTGCCGTGAATAACTGCACCAGAGTCGATCTTCTTCAGGAGCTTTTTAGGACCAGCGGGTTTCACCTTGGTGGACTTTGGTGCGGGAGTGAATGTTGGTTTCGATGTAGTGTGAGTCGTAGAAGCAGTCTTGGTGGAAGGCTTCTTACGCCCAGACTTGGATGGAGGGACATGGAAGCGGGAAAAGCCGGTAACACCATCAATGGGGGAAAGCTGAGTGACGTTTGTACCTCTTGCGACTTTGTGCCGCGAGTAACTGCCGCGTACGATCCGCGGAGTGGTGCAGGCGATACGAGTTTCTTAACCTCTGCGTATGAAAGATTTTATGTCACCTTCACTTGCTGGATATTCTTTTCTTCTTGCCACTTAGGGCATGAGCGAGAATACGCAGGATAGTCACCTTGGCAGTTAATGCAGCAAGTAATGGAAGGGCACTGATTCTCATGAGCAGGACGACAGCAACGTGGGCACATCGCAGCTCCGCGGCACGAGTTCTGTCCATGACCAAAACACTGGCATTTGAAGCAGCGCAGAGGATTAGGGACATAAGGCCGAACGGAGCAGGAGAGGTACCCAGCTTTGATGGAAGATGGTAATGCTGGTGTGTTAAACGTCAAGATAATATGCTTCGTCGACACAGTCTGTCCATCTCTACGCATACAAATACGTCTGACTGCGGTAACTCCACTTTCGGAGAGCTCTTGAAGCAGTTCCGCCTCGGAGACATGCAGAAGGTCGACTTCTGATATCACTCCTCAGGAGGAATTCAGAGATCCATGTGAAGTTACTATGATGGGCAGGTTGGCGAAAATAGAGCAGTTCAAGAGAGAACGAGACTGTTGTGCCGAAGCAGTTTCGACCAGCAAATCACCCGACCTGAGCTTTTTAACAGATTTTGGTGTACCGGCTAAAGAGTAAATTCCCTTGAAAATAACAAAGGGAGAAAGTTTCGCAAAAACAGTATCAGAAGAATGAAGTATTAAGAAGCATGGTGCAGAAGCACCAGTGGCTGAAGGTGATGGAACAGTGCATTCGGTTCGGGCCCTCTAAGAAGGCCCGCTCAAAGGGTTTAAGTCTGGTTTGCCCATGGAGATGCGAATATTCGGCTCCTGGCGGCCCCACCCACCACCAACAAGGGGACGTGCAGCGCACGCCAGGGCTGACTGGGAGCTATACCAGCACAGCCAGGCCACACGAGAAGATTAATCCCGCCGACCCGGCCAATCAGTTGACCCTAGCTGGGGGAACGCAAAGGAACCCACCGTCTAGCTGCTTGCCTCAGTCCGGGCCACCACTGAGGCTCCCGTCTAGCATGAAGCAGGGGCCAAAGCAGTGTATTGGGGACAGTACCTCGCCCCTCAACTGCCAGGATCCTCCTTTATAGCGACACGAATCGCCGTACACGGCAAACGTGCGGCCACGCAGAGGGCGAAGTGGAAACCCTCGAAACATAGGGATAGCTGCGTGGACTGCTATTCCTGTAAAATAAAGCAAAAACAGGAACACACTGCGAACACAAAAGACGGGACAAAACTGGTACAATAACAGAAAAGAATACAACGGTAACAAAAGACAAACAAAGGCACAAAACGCAAAGAAACCAAACGTCTGGACGAAGACGGCACAGAAAGAAAACTGGCAGAGGACGGAAGAACAAAACTGAAACACATGTGGCTCAGGCACCTCAGGGACGCCACGACTTTCCCCGTACTTACCAAAAAGGTAAGCCCCTGAAGAAACAATACCCGGGAAGAAGAGACACTTCGTCCCGCGGGATTTACACAAGTGCAGTCGTGTATTCTTGAGACATGATGCAGTTCACGCTCCTTTACGCCCTCCATATGAAGGTCCTTTTCCTGTTGCAGAAAGGAACGATAAAATCTTCAGGATCATTGTCAAGTACTCAGTGCCGACTAAGTAAGAAAAAAGGGTGAAAAGCGATCAGACAGTCAACAGAAAGTCAGAATGAATCATCTGCTTTTGCCGGAGCAAACAGCCGCACCTGCGTTTTCGTCACCTGTTTTTCATTTTTTTTTTTTTTTACAGGTGTGCGTTAGCCAGAAAAGTGCATATAAAGGCGAAAGTGGAGAGGGTAAAGAGAGTTGTAACAGAATTGCTGTCTCGTGTGGTTCTGTTTGTCATGTCTTCTCCAGCCACGGTTGACATAATTGGCGCAGTCGGCAGGATAGTCGAAAACAGTCGACTATAATTTCACCGGAATTAACGGTAAGGTGTATCCTGATGCGGCGTCTGGAATTATAAAGCAGCGTCGTCGGAACAATTCGGCAGTCAGTCGCACAGGTGTTAAGATATACAGCGGACGTGAGAGGAACGGTGTCTTTGGAAACGACGGGAGAATAACGTCGTAAAGACTGTGCCTGCGTCTGGAAGTTGTGTAAGTGAACCAAGTTCAACACTATGGATACAGAAAATTTGGACATGTCACCAAAGAAGAACCGTAGAGTAATGGGGACCAGAAGGGCAAACCATCTGGAGAAAACTAGTGCTACAACTCAAGGTCAAAGGGGAAAAGACGACAGCAGTCTGGAGGCAGAGTTGCAAAGTCAAGGGTTGACGGATAAAGAAATGGAAAGGATTGAAAGAGAGAAAAATCAAATGAATTTCAACTACGTAAAATGGAGCTAGAAATGAGAGAAAGAGAACAAGAGCCGAAAGAGTAAGAGAACAAGAAAGAGCAGAAAGAGAAAGAGAGCAAGAAAGCGCTGAAAGGGAAAGAGAAAAAGAAAGAGCATGTACTTTGGAGCTAGAAAGGATAAAAGCCCAGAGGATGGAAACGGTATGTCATGAAATGAGAGAAGGTGAAGAGGAACCAGCAATTGACCGTGTGGGCAAGCTGGAGAAATATATTAAAAGCATGAAGACATTAGTGATGCCTGTTCCTAAAAACTCGGAATCTTGGAATTTTTGGTTCCTTAATGTGGAAAAAGCAATGTAACTGAAACAAGTGCCGGAAGATTATCAAGCAGAGGTCGTAACTCATCTATTAGGCGAAAAGGGGGTGAGCATATTAAATAGGCTTGAAGTGGAAGACGTCAGAAATTATGAAAATGTAAAACAAGCTATTTTAACAGAAGTTATGCTAAGTCTACAAGCCATGCGAGAAATGTTTGAAAAAACTGAAACGCTCAATGGAGAAAATTTCGAACAGTTTGTTAGTAGAGTACGAGCTTTGTGGGAAAATTATTGCAGGATCCGAAAAGTGAGTGAATTGTTCCAAGTAAACGAACTAATTGTCTCGGATAAAATCTACAGCTGTTTAGACAGTGAAACAAAAACGTATGTCAATTTGCAGAAGCATGAAAGATACCTGAAACCAATGGACATAGCAAAAACACTGGATGCATTTTTTTGTGCTAAAGGAAGAGATTACAAAGTGCAGAAGAAAGGATTCCAGGCAAGGAATACATCGAAGGCAGACGGTGAAATTTTTAACAATTGTGGAGGTGAACACAAGGATGAGAGGAATAAAGTGTGTTTTCATTGCAAAGAAAAAGGACATTTCAAATTCCAGTGCCCAAAATTAAAGTCTTCAAGGGATCTACAGAAAGCAAGAAGTCGAGATGCAAAAGGTTCCAATCGAGTGGTAGTTAACGCACCTTCCGAGGATGAACGAGTGCCGGAGAATGCTGTGTTGGTCAACGTAAGTCATTTACAGAATAGGGAAAAGACAAAAGGTAAGACTAAACATTCTTTAATTGTTCATCTATCGCCAGTTGAGAAAATAAAAATATGCTGCAGTACAGCGAAGATCTATGCTATTGCTGATAGTGGTTGTGAAATCACTTTAATTAAAGCTGATGTACTCGAAGAAAAATTAGAGCCTAAAACTTATATATATTTAAAATCAGCATTAAGAAAGCTCTGTTAGTCATCTTGCCTTTAGCCTTAGTAAATGAGAACGAAGAGTTAGTAACACCACATTTTGATGTTTTATGTGGCGTAGTAGATAATTTAACTGAAAAGTGTTTAATAACCTCAGTAACGTTAGATAAATTAAAATCTGAGTTGAATACACAGACGATTGTTCCTAAAAGTATTACTTCTGTTGAGGAGAAAGAAATAGGAAAG
>JJRW01S0016396.1:28537-39308 GCA_001188405.1 Loxosceles reclusa
GGTTCGATCCCAGGGCGGGACAGAAATACATTTAAATTTTCTGAACGTGTACGACAGCTATAAAACCTGAAAAAATTTCTTTCCACTGTTTAGACTGAAAATACACTGATTAAATAACCATATTTGGAAAACTGGACTTTTCAGTGATAACAAATTTAGCATAAAGATATTTATGGACTTATTCCGGAACCAAGGGTTGCTGGGGGATACTAGAATAGCTTTCGATTAAACGCTGTTGAATTTAAACCACATTTTTCATTACCACAAACCTGTCGTGATAGTTATAATTTTGTTGTTTGTGCTTAGTAATGAGCCTTATTCGAAACGAATGTTAAAAAACCTCTAGTCGAATTTTTGCTTGGGGTCGGAAGTTATATAAACTAAAACCTTAAGCAATTTCGCACAATAATTGGCGACAAAAATTGTTTTTAGAATCGTGAATAATATGGAGCAAACCATATTGCTAGCATATATGCAAGATTACAACGGATCAAACAAAGAACACCAGAGAACCACACACATTCCCTGTATCTAGATGTGCACTTAACAAAATCTTGCAGCAAAATATTCCGACCCGTCGGCGAATAGGTGGCTATACTGAGTTATAGGCCTGTCATAGAAGATTCTACACTTACTAATTATATATTCTATTTGGCCTGGAGAGAGGTGGTTCAATGTCATTGAAGTCCTAAGAGATACACGAAATTTCAAACGAATATAATGCGCAAGACATTCTGTTGTTGGATGAAAATTTAATTTATTAAGAAGCGAAAAGTAAGATTAGTAGCTTACCGAAAAATGTCAATACTTCTCGAATAAGGATTGTCGACCTCTCAGTATATCATGTCTCTAGTACAATATGTAGCTTAACATAGTCAAGACGAGATAACCTGCACCGGAAAAGCAATATAAGTATACTGAGTAAACAAAAGATATATGCTATTGTTTATTATATCATAAGAAAGTGTTGTGTGCCCTGCTGGAAACCACAGAGTCCAGCTAAGACACTGTACCTTCCATATGGTTCGGCATAGTGGTCAGTGCCATCTGCTTGGGAACTGAGGAATTCGAGTTCGACAAATGCGTTCCGGATTAAGAAGCTAGTTTTATTTCTTTTGGGTAGTTAGATATGTATCAATAAATACTGTCTAATGTGCACGTTTTCGTCGAACATGCTAGACTTTGCTCTCAGATTTTGTTATCCACGATTTCAGCTATTAGCATCCTGTCCAACTGGAGCTCGAAAACGCACAGACCTCATCTCACCACAGAACCCGAAGGTGAGAGACCTAAAAGGAAATTAGTATAATACTACCTTTGACAAAACAAGATCATCAATTACATCTTTCCTCCTGGCAAAGGAAGGAAGGAAGGAAGAAGTTTTTCTTTATTTACTAAGCAGTCTTCCGAACACCAAGACGAGGATTCAGCCCTACTTCATGTAGTGTGGCAGAAAGAAGCTCACAAGCAAGCTTGAGAGGGGGAATGTGAGGAATTTCCCGAGAACAGGAAGGGATGTGGCGCGTAGAAAGCTACACAATGTCCAAAGATGAGCCTTGGCTTCTACCATACGGTTTGGCTCAGCTCCACGGACGTGAGTATCAATTCCGGTGTGGGCAGAAATTGACCTTTACAAGGGCAGTACAAAGGCATTCATTTTGCACGTTTTAATTTTAACGTGCGACATGAAAGTGTCGCACGTTATGCGACGTATATACTCGTTCTTAACTTTATCGCTTTCAACCAAAACCATCATTATTTTTCCCAGTAAAGAGCTGCATAGTTTCCATGTATTACGCTTCTACAGGAATCCCCATTTTTCCATTTTATCTCCATGGGATTGGTTTTTTGGTCTCCCGGTGTGCTGCTACGGGATTTTCTGGCATCAGGTTATCCTCAGGCCTGCCTCACTTTTGTTGTTTGAAGCAGAACGCTTCTGGTCTACTCTGTGGCCTTGACAAGGGCTCTGCCCGAGCCCGAGTTTTGGCAGCCTGGCCATCTCCCACTGTATTTCTGCATCATTTCCAATAGGAGTGTATAGATCAACTGCCACATAAATTTTTCTTGTTGAACAAGAGTATTAACTGATGCGTAAAAAGAATGAGAAATGTCCCATTCTTTGTATCGAAGGACACTGAAATGTCATGATCTTCGAAACTCAGAAGAATACATAGGGAATATGCTTAAGGTGCGTAACAGGTGAGATGATCTTGACAAATGCAAAAAGGAAATTAGGCAAATTCTAAGGGTTACATGTGCATTATCCTGTCATATACTGTTTGGCGACGGAATAATGTATCGCTGTGTGGTGATCATCAGGTCTCATGATCGAGCCTCTGTTTTTTTACCCTGGAGACCAGAGGTTTTGACATTAATAGCATGGAGCTGGCGTAGGCTTTTCGACAGTGGCTGTCTTAATTTTCTAACCATCATCATTACCTTCAGTCTCAGCCGACACTAGTTGTCAAGGACCAGCGAGATGGGATAGCTGTGAGAATTTACGATGATGGCATTCTCATTTGGAAGCCTTGCCTAGATGGCCGAACGAATATAATGGCTTTATTGTTTAACCCGGCTAAGTCCACGTTGCGAGCACGAGACTCGGACATTATATCAAATTCTTGTGTCTGACCTTCCCCTGAGTAAGACAATAATGCGTTTGCTGCTCTTCGAGATTTCATACAGCAATTACGTATGCGATAATGCTAATTCAAAAAATAAATGTACGCTTCAAAAATCCCCGTAATTCAATCCCAACAATATGCAATTCCAAAATATGATTAACTAAGTTTTAACAACTTGCTAAGTGAAATTATGATGAGCCAATTTAAGTTTAAACAACTTAAATTTATTTCAATATAGTACAAGTACAAGCAAGTACAAGTAAATGATAAACTTTTTCGCTAAATTCGCACCTAAATAATAATTCAAATGCTATGATTTTATGTGCAATTCAAATAGCAAATAAATATGCGCTAATAAGCCTTTTAAAATACTTAGGCTTTTAACTATTCAAAAATATATTACTTAACTGATCCAAGTTCTGTGACTATCAGTCAAGTGGCAGCTAAACTTTATTTAAATACACAGTTTGGTGTATTGTTAATTTTATTCTCTCCGCTTCCCTGATGAAGTCGGGAGAAGTTACAAGTCGTCTGCTCAAGGTTGGAGCTTTTACTGACGAGCTTGTTAAATTTCTGAAGGCGTTTTGCCTCGTTAGCAATCTTACGTACGGACAAAAAAGTATTCGGTGTATAGAACCGCCGCAGTATAAAGTCGTTGTCCAAAAGTTGATTACCACGAAGGTTAACGAAAAAAGGCCTTGCTTTTAGCTTTGCTCGTTCTTTTATACTTTGATTCTCGTCATGTAAGCTTGTGACGTTTCACCTAATCTGTATTTTGGTTCAGTGGCTTCAGTGTTAATTCCGTGATTCGCGCTGCGCCATGTTAGAAATTATGTTAGTAAGGGAATTGGTTAAATTCATTGCACGCAGCAGTAGTTGTAGCATCACAGAGTGGCCGAACCAAATCAGTATATCACACTAAATCGAAGTACGGTTCTTGGGATTACTCACACGATACATTCAAGAAATGAGAATGTTCTGCTCCATTTTGACTCAGAACAATTTAAATGTAAGGATTAAACCTCACAATATGATTTCATAAATAGTTATTTGATGGCCAACTAATCATCTGTGGAGTATGGGAAGTTAGTTTCCCCTATGAAATATACATCCAAAGAAAATAGTTGTATCCCAACTGTAGTATTTTCCGTTGGTCAGAATCATATCACACTCTGTTTTCATTTTTGTCAATTTAATACATTATATTGAAGGTAGCTCTAATTTCATGTTATTTTTTCAACCCCATACTAAAGGGATATATTTTCTCAGCCTTGTAATAAGCTGAACGTTTTGTAGTTGCTTTCTTTAAAAATTCATCAAATCACTGTTCTATCGAAAATAATTAACATAATTGTAGCACATTTAGATAATGGGTAGGAAATTTCACCAGGTATTAAAGCTGTCGAATACTAAATGTTTTCCTTCACCGATAGAAAACATTTAATGTTTCCAACCCCATACGGCAGCTTTAATACCTGGTGAAATTTCTTTCCAATGTTTGATTAAGTTGCCGGGTAGTTATAGATTCAGGCAACTTTCATGTATATGAAATAACGTTTTCTTCAAAATCACATTATCACGCCATAATCTATTTCTTGTGAAATTCGAGATAATTCAATTACAAATTATTGAGTGATAAAATCAATTTAATTAATTATTATCGATAACTTGTTTCACAATGGAATTAGAAAAAAGATTCTAACCTTTTTTTTAACCCAGGAGTACTCGCGCGAAACAAAATAATGCGAGTCGTCGTCTGAATCTTTTTGCTGTCGTCAGTAAATCAGTGTCTTTTTTCGTGATTAATATGGAATAATAATATTGGCTAATTGAACACATATTTACTTCCATACGACCAATGAAATTTTATTTAATGTTGTCATAAAACACAATACTTTTTAGAAGGGAATAAAATATCAACACCTACACATCATAACGTTAATAACGTCTTAAACATCGTTAAAGAAGACATTTTTATCAAAATGTCAAAAAAGTCAAATAATTTCAGGGCCTGTTTAATGGATAAACTCTTGTTCATGTTTAAAAACGCGCAAAGGGGAAATAACAATTAACACGCAAATACAAAAAAAGGACTACGCGGTTACCCGCGCTATGGTCAAAACGACCGATATCTGCAATTTGATGACTATAACTAATTTCGTAATAGAAGAATTTTGAGCAAACTTCCGCTGGATAAGGAAGAGTTATTCAAGATCAGCTACACAAACAGCCAAGTTTCAAAAGGAAGTAGGTCCAGGTCAGAGAGCTAAAATGTTGAAAGGGCGGCAGAACGACAGGGTGTGCGAGTACTTGTGGGTTAAAGAAAAATCCAATGGGCAGAATGTTTTTCGAGAAACATGCTTCAACTGCAATATATGTTTTCTCTAGTATTTGTTTGGTGCAGAGGTTTCCCGAATGAACAATGCAATGTCTGGGAAAACACGATGGAGGGAGTTTTACTATGGCTGGAAAATCCGGTTTATTTGCGGGGTTCTTACACTGCTCCACTTCTTATAGCCGCCTTCATTGTAGAGCGTGAGGGCAAACACCGCTCCTTACATCCTTTAGGATGATGGGGGTATACCCCTGACAACCGTTTGGTTCTGTCATGCTTATGACTTGGATAATTAGGGCTAGACTAAAACATTCACCTAGACTCCGATGTTCCAGCTGTTGTCTTTTTCTACTATCACAGAGACAAAGGTGCTTGAACCATGCGGTGTGCACGAGTCTTCACTGTTCGGTGAACCCAGGGCAGGGGCTCTGGATTCACCAAACACACCGTCACATTTTGAAATGTTCGCATTGGTCCTAATTTGGATGGAGCATCAGTCTGTGACATACAGAAGGGGAGGGGCGGAAAGTGCCTCCAGTCGTCCTCCATATATGTGCTTGAGTTCAAAGATGAACACTTAAATGCATTAACTGCTGTCACAAGCACTCTATTACCCATGATAATTAGATTGACATATGAATTATTTTTCATCCTTTTATGATGTAATGTCCACCCACAAAAGACTTCAAAATAAGCGACAGAAATACAGCGTCGGCGTAGCTTAATCGGTTAAAGCGGCCTCTCTGGAGCTCTGGGGATGGCAAATCCGTAGGTTCGGATCTCGGCGTCGACAAAAAGTAAAAGTTTTTCTTCACAATGCATTAGTAAACCAATTTCTATTTATATTGAGCTGGGTTTTTATATTTGTTTTTAGCATTTTTATGAATCTGTTTTGTGATTAAACAATAGTCCTAACTGCTCTTGTGCAGGTATAGATGTACTCGATAAAAAGTTCTTATCAGCGTCTTGCAAGTACACAATAAATTAAATTAAATTGGAGACTAGTTTCGGCACCTACGGTCGATTGCCCTCGTCAAATCCACGTCTGACGTGGATTTGACGTGTAGTTGCAAGACGCTGATAAGAACTTTTTATCGAGGACATCTGTTTTGTGATGTTTGTAGTTTGCTTAGGTTCACTTCAGTTGCATTGGACTATATTGTAGAGCAGTAATTAACATGCGGTAAGATTAATGGGTGATATAGTGCCATTAGCTGTTATTACCTTTTATGATGTTCAGTCAGAAAACCAAACAGGAATGGCTAGAGAAAAGAGACTTCTTGTAAGCGATCAAGAGGGGATACTAACTCTAAAACGAAAATATTCCATTAAATCTTCAACATTTATCAACTTCAGTAGCGGCTGCTACACTTGAACGGCACAGAAAACATGGCGACGTCACATCGATTACCAAAATTTGCAGACACAAAGTAGTCAATTCTTAGATTCCTAATGGCTTAATATACCACCTTTTAAAATCATTCTACTCCAACTGGAACTTGGAACAATGTTTTTGGATAAATTAAAAGTGACATTAACACAGATTCAAGTTAAGGACTTGGACTTGTTATTGGTTCAAACGTCCGTGTTACTGGCTGATTCCCGAATTGCACCTTACAGTAAATATCGCGTTTTTCTTGAACTGTCAGGGACACTTTTTAAGAACGTGATGTAAGTTTGTAAAAGTTCTTGCCTGCTGCTAACGCTAAGTAGAGCTGCGAAATCCAAACGTTTGAAGGCGGCGCTCTTAGTAACAGTAGTACACTTTCCTTTTATCTAGATAACTAAAAATGCGTTTCGCATGTCAACTTATATACTTGAGGGAGGAACAAAATGCCTTTCGCCATTGGTGGAAAGAAGAGATGACATAGAGAAGTTTTGCGGGATTGGATGCAATTTTGGAAATCGATGGCGTGACGTCTGTTACAAATATCTTGCACATTTTACAAGTGCAAGTCCCTTATTGCATGAATAATGTCATGCTCATGGTAACACAGCCACACATATACATATATACTTTATACTCATCCAAATGCACATTTACCTAGAATAATTGAGTGACTTGACAAAATGGACTCACTTTAAAACACAATGTAACCTGAATATTTCACTCGTTCCAGATAAAAAGCACAATTATGTATATAAATTTTTGGTAAATGTATAACCCTTTTGAAGCATTCTCTATCTCCGGTTTATGCGGTCAATTAAGAACGTCTGGTATCGTCAAATATAATTCAGTGATGCAGAGCTTACTCGCGAATCAAAAAATGTTGATATCGATTTCAGCTGCTAACAGTTCTTTAAAATTGGTTCCCAAGATTTCATGAATCTTTGGCAATTACAATTCAAAGTTTAAAATCAGGCTTGGCCACCAACTTTTCAGCTTTGAAAAGATGGTGTGTGAGTGTGCTTTCCAGTGCTTATGCAGATAATTATTGGTGTCTTGTTCTGTCTTCATGGCTTACTTGTAGAGTACTCACTCGCGAGTCGGGAAACTTTGGTTCGATATCCGCTAATACAAGAGGGAACCTTTGTTCTTTCAGGAAAGTTCTTCCTCTTTTCCATTTAGTATTTGTATTAATAGAGTTTAGCTGATAAGTTAAAGTTAACTGAAGTGATGGCTTGATAGAGTCGAGCCTAATCTCTTATTATTGGTCTCCAACTCTGTTGCGTGTGCTTCACTGAACATCCTCAGAGTTCAGTCAAGAACTTACCGACTCTTAGTCCTCCAACGCACGCAAAAGAATCTCATCAATTGGTTGCCATCATATCGCCTTTGTTTTTATGAACTCATAATTTCTCCTAATTTTTTTTCTGTCTTATGGGGCATTTAAAAGTGAATGTTTAAGTAACCTCTTTGACAAAATGGTAGGCTTGGTATTTTATTTCTTGCCGTCGCCGTAACTTATTCTTATCTATCGAGATAATGTAAATTGTAAATATAAGTAAAATAAACTACTGGACTCCTCACAAGATGGTACCTTGCAGTGATCAAGTGGAGAAGCCAATCAGTTATACAGCTGCAGGCAAGATTCTGCAAATGAATAATTGTGCTTTCTAAAGCCGTGCGCCCCTCTCTCATCATGTTATATTAACACTGTGCGGATATAGAGCGTATCCCAACGATAGAGGTCAGAAAGGTCAACTTTTTCATGTGGTGAACAATTCTATTAGTTGAAAAGACCATGTCTTTTCGCAGTTAACATAACGGATGCCATAGTAACTTGTAATGTCCACCGACGAATGTCTTTAATACAAGCTACTCAGTTACACCATCGGCGCAGCTTAACCGGTAAAGCGGTCACTCAAGAGATGACAGATCCAATCCCGGCGTGGACATAAATAGTTTCTTTACAAATGGCGCCCGAACAGGGACTCACACTAGTGGCCAAGCACCCAACCATTAGGTCCACCACTCAAGGTCAGGTCGTTACCTTGACCTATCTTTCAAGTGGGGAAGGATGTAATGTCCACCAACGAATGACTTTAATATAAGCTAGTCAGTTACCCCGTCGGCGTAGCTTAACCGGTAAAGCGGTCACTCTAGAGATGACAGAGCTTGTGACCCGGGTATTATATCTAAAGTGGAATTTACGGTCTAAACACCTTCGGTGTCAGAAAACAGTGCGTATGCTGCTCGAATTGACTTTGATCTCATTGAGCGTTTAGCAGACATAATACGAAAGTAATTCAAAAATTATTTCCAAGTCCAATAGTTAATGAGGGTTTAAACCCAACACAAAAAAATATCAATTCCAAAATAAATACTTAAATTAAATAAAGTTTTAGTAAACTTGCTAAAATGAAATTAGGAAAACCAAATGCAAGTCTCTCAAAGCAACTTATTTATTAAACTGACGAGAGATACAAGAAAATAAACTTTAGTGCTAAACTTGTACTTAACTAAAAATTCAAAATATAATATATGCAATAATTCAAATCAAGTCAAACCAAAGTGGAATGAATACTGTTTGTTGTAAATAAATTCAATAATATCAAATACTGAAGTACTGTAAGTACTTAATTCATCTCACATAAATATATCACTTTTAATGGTGAAACTTTTAGAGTTTCTTAGCAAAAACCTTTATGTCAAAATTGGGCCTTTAATCAGCTTAAATAGCAAATTTACTTATCTTTAATTTAACTGATTCACAACAGCGTAGACCAGTCAAGTAACACAGGATTCTATACGTGAAGTCGTATTCTATTATAAATTTTACGTACATTAAGTCTGTGTACTTTTCAGTTTAAATTTTATCTCACCGCTTCCTGTTTTGTGAAGTCGGCAAGAACGGTGCTAGAGACAATACAACAGCTCTGCCTCTTAGTAAATTTTACCTTCCTCCACTCATGCAGTGTGGAGCTTGCCAAACAGGACTACAGATCAGTCTCTTGCTCTAGAAAGTCGCTCATTTATAAATTGTTGCTTTTTGCTACGTCATTCGTGACGTTTTCTTTCCCTCATCTGAGTTTTCTGTTTAGTCACGAGTCAATGTTAAGTTTGTTTCGTTGCGCTGCTCTTCGCTGGCAAGTAAATATGTTAAATTGGGGAAGGGAATTGTTAATCATTACAAAGTAAAGGTTTTCTTTAGAAACTCAAACCTTTCAAGAACTGCCCATGCTATTCGCTGCTGAATAATTCACTGAACCCTGTGTTTACTGTTTCATTACTTCAACTATCTGTTTTATTTGAGTGGGTGAAATTTTCACTTAGTGTACAATTAGATTTAGCTCTAGCGTGAGTTAGTATTAACTCCTTCAAGTGTGCGAGTGGATTGCCATGTTTACTAATGTTTTTTTATTAGAACTTAATTTAAGTTTGGTGAAGCGAAATGACTGCCATGGCAATTCACTCGTTCTGCCAAGTGAACTCTGAATTGGCGTCTTTGGCATCTTGAAATTGGAACCTTGAGACCCTAGTTTTGCTTTGCCATCTAAAAAAAAAGGGCAACCTTTACACAAGAAAAAACTAAGAAAAAGCAGGAGTTACACTATTTACACTGAAATATATAGCGGTTAATATGTGCAACTGCTTTCTAATTTCACCACTACAAATAACTCGCAAGTATCAATTAAAAAAAAGGGGGTAACGTGAAAAAAAATATCGGTAATCATAATACTATTGTTCATTTGTGAAAAGTTAAATTATTATTTTCTTCAAAGTGAATACAGTGCTGAATTGTAACAATACGATTGCATCATAAGAAAGCTGTAAAAATAATTTGTTCCTTGAATAATTGAAATTTTCGTATCGTTAGACTTTCGAGAAGACGAGAAGAAAATTAGCATTACCAATCTACTTCTGCTGTATTAAATGCAACCGTCGCCATAAATTATTTCGCGAGCTCCGAGTATTTTTCTTCGAAGAAACAAAGCTAATAATGCTAATACCGGAATGTTAGGGAGAAGATCTGTTAGTAATTTGCAATGACTCCTTTTATGAAAAGATGTAGCATTTCGACGAATCTTCGGCGGATTGTAAATTCGAGGGAAAAATGCTAAACTAGAGCGTTTTTTTGCATTAATAATATATCCCACTTTATTTACGAGATGTATACTTTCGTCGAAATATTTAAACAAGGTGACGAACTAGTTTTATTCTAATCGTAATATGTTCGAACCAAAATGAAGATGCTGCTTTTGAAATAGAAACGTGATATGTTGTGATGAGGTTTTATATTTTCACAGTTTGACAGTTTTCAATTTAAATTCTTCGCCGTTTGGTAATTGCATTCAACCTGGAGAACAACGGAAGAAAGCATGGGTTTTCCAATGAAAACTGAATTTTTTTCTTTTCACAAGAAATTAG
>JJRW01S0016411.1:25085-35159 GCA_001188405.1 Loxosceles reclusa
CTGAGTACCTCTTTTCTTTGGCGAAACTTGCCCTACCACGTAATCTCAACGTTCCCAGAGCTGCTGCTGTGCTTTCAGTATCTCCATGTGGAAATATTGATATTGGATAAAAATAATCTACTCGAAGTAAAACCACGGAGAGTACGAAAATTTTTTATTGACTTAAAACATTTTTCCCTTTATGGGCCACGTGGTCACTGCTATATCTGAAACGTAAACATGGCAAAAAGCCTCGGGTCTGTGAGCTCTTATGGTTTGAGGCCAATTCTATTGCGTCTGGATCTCCTGATGAGCTTAGAAACTGCTGGGCTGATTTTTATAGTGACACTGAGGTTACCAATGCTGAGGACATGATATTCGAGTCTTAAGCTAATTGTGATAAGTTTGAAAATGTGTGACGGCGTGGTACTTCTGTGAAAAGTCGGAGCGAATTTAATTTACAAGAGATTATTACTACAACGAAATAGGCGGTGAGTACAAATACAAATAAGCGGAACTAGCGACAGGCCAGAAGGCCCAAAAAGGCTATTCGGGAAAAACCCCTAAATTAAATGCACCACCCCGGGAGTCTGGAGTGAATGAAACGCATGAAGCTATTGACAGATTCCACCCCCCCCCCTCCGACAGATCATTCATCATTCCAATAATTCACAACTAGATGAGAAAAGAATTCACTTCGTAATCTCGAACAGGCACGGGTTTAAACGGCTTCAGACCATGACCCCGAGTATAACAGAACTCCCTAATTTTAAGCAGTTAACAACTCGTTCTATCAAACCCTATAAGAACCTTAAAGGCATGTACGAGGACGCCACGAATTCTTTTCTTCTCCAGGGAAAACATACCAAGGATCCCCAATCTTTCAGTATAACTTTTACCTGTCATGTTCTCCAACATCTTAGTTGCCTTTCCCTGCTCATTCTCGAGCACTTGGATGTCCCTAGCCACATACGGAAACCACACCTGTGCAGAAACTCCAAATGAGAACGAATCAAGTTTTGGTACAAGGACGAAATCGCAACCACCGACTACAAACATCTTTCCGAAAAAATCCAGCACCCTCTTAGTTTTGTTAGATACATCAGCGCCATGCAGCGAGAACGAGAAATCGTGACATAAAAAACCCAAATCTCGAAGAGTCAAAGCTGTTAAAGGTTTCTCTCCCAAATGGTAAACATATCTAATATTCCTTCTACCAAAGTGCATAACATGATCTTAGCCACGCTAAATGATATTTACCATGGTTTGGACCACTCAGTCAATACGTAAAGACTTCAACAGATACGTGAAGGTATAAAGAGTGATTACCATCAGCACATCCCGTATAATATCTCCAGAACCACTTTCATTTTCAGTATAACGCATATGTACTATTAAACTGATTTTAAAAAGCACAAATGTGTTCAGAAGGACAACCCGCTCTTGAGGGAAAAGGCGTCGCAAAACCTAGGACTTTTCTCGAACTAAAGTTAACTAGTTGAAACCCTTAAACACAGAAAAAAATGTATGCAAAATTTCGCAGTTGGGGGCTCGCTCCTTAGAACAAAAAAATCATATTATATATAGTAATGACAATAATAATGTATTTAATAACAACACTTTTGAACTCTGTGAAATATGCCTCCGCAATTGTCATCACATGATTAGCAAACAACCTCCCACATCTGTCCTAAAATTCTTGTTTTTCCGCTGGCAACGGCACGGAGAAGCCGTCTGCATTTCCCCCGTTCCCCAGAGCACATCATTTTGTTCTCATAAAGGTTAATTCCACCAGAAGAAAGCAGCGATAATACGTGACTTTCGACTTTAACTTGAAATCTCGTCCTTTTGTGTGGGCCACTTTAGTGACCTTACGGCAATTTGATTCTGTTTAATTCAGTAAGCTTCTGGATTTCAACTATTTTCAAATAGTTTCTCGTCTTCTTGCGTTGACAGAAAATACGGAGAGGAATATTGGAATTATGGCTGGGGGATGTTACATATGAGACGTCACTGTGACGCAAATAAAACGGAATTAAAACTACAAAGCCTTTCTGAAAAGCAGCAATTGTACCTATCGTTCTATCGCTGTCGCGGTTTCATTCACGTAATTCTTCTTGCTAATTTCTTTAAGTTATGCTCTTCTGACGCTGTATTTGAAACGTGTGCTTTTTGGCACGAAAGGTTGCTGTGTTACTCCAGGCCAGTAAGGCAAACTGATCGATCTTGTTACACTCCACCACTTTATCACCATTATATATAGCTCTGGTCGATTACGTTCGTTAGGTTTAATCGTTGACCTACACGTTGTTGAAAGGTCAGAGTTAACGGACGTCGGATGGACTTGACCTACCTCCGATCCCAATAAGCCGCGCGTGAAGGACCCTGCACCTCCGAACGACCTGGAGCAGTCGAGATGAATTTTTCAGGCATGCCTCGAGGAGAAACATGCCAGTCACGTTGGATCGAGATTCGTTCTGTTTTTTTCAGATTTTTGCTACTCGAGAAAACCATAATATACGTGATATAAAATCCTCAAGATCTAGTGTGTGCTGCTTTAAATAATATAATGGTAATGACCATAATGATATGCTCATTACCATTAGTCATAAATTCAAACACTGATATTTTCACCTTGAATATTCAGGTTTTCAAAGTTTGCAAGGCTCGGCTTGCCATTTCCGTCTAGCTGAGCATGAGGGCGAACGAACTCTGCAGTAAAAGTTGGAGACTGAACTTTATCAGTCTGATTGAAATCTATATCCTAAACCTTAAGGCTCTTTAGGCTCATAATTGCAAAATACTTAACTCCAATAAAGGTTATAAAATACACTGAAACAACAGTAAATTCAGTAAATGAAGTGTATTCAAAATGTTGAAGTGTGTGTGTGTGTGTGTTCCAAGAATTCAAAATAAATTCAACTTCTTAACTAAGAAGTAAGAAAGCAAGACATTTTTAAGGCAAACAAACAATTTTTAGTAATGTTTTTAAATTTATAAGCTAACGAAACTATCGCTAACTTTAGTGCTATCTTGCACTTAAATAAAAAGTAACTTCAGTAGCTGAAAATTATATATAAACACACAAACTAAATTTCAATGAATATTATTGTAATCAATTAGCCATTTTTAACTCAAGCACGTTTTAGGTTTCCTTTTTAGAAACTGTAAACCGTCAAATTTATTTGGTCTTTTTGGCTTAATTAAATTTGTACTTATCTTAAAATAAGTATCAGACGATCAAGATCAATAGTCGCAGTTCAGCAAATAAGATTGTCTCAATATGGGCGCTTTCAATGCTCATTAGAATTTCTTTAAATGGAGAAGTACCGTCGTTTTAGGCTTGAGTTTCGCCTCGTAGCAAGCGAAGAAGCTTCTTTCGAATTGGACAGCAGCAGTAGCTATCAGTCACAAAACAACTCTTTCTGCTGCGCATTTCGTTTGCCTTTTATTAGCCGACGTCTTTGACGAGGCACTTCCCTAACTACTATCTCTCTCGTGGAAGGGTATGAAAAATTACTTTCGGTTTTTATTTTGGTTAATGGGAGTAAAAATTAGTAATTATTACAAGTTACATGAAGAGCAATTTCGTTCCTTAATCCTTTCACATAAATATTCCAGTTATGAAGAAAAGTCATTTTTTGTTTACTTTGTCTGCCGCCATGTGGTGAATTAAATGTTCGATAGTAAATGGTGTTTTCTAACACAATAAAATGCAATACAGTGCAAAATAAAAAGCCAGCTACGGGCAAATTCCCACAATTAATGACCACTCTCCAAAAATCCATAAATTGTGGAAACCATTTCCATCATCATCATATGTAGAACATTTACTAATAAGAAGGTAAACCCACTATCGGTTCTGCCTTTCTTAGCACCCAATTCACCGTTCTACAGGTGTAAAGAAAACTTGTAATGCCCACCCACAAAAGACTTTAAAATAAGCGCAGAAATCGTCTGTCGGCGTAGCTTAACTGGTTAAAGCGGCTCTCCGGAGTGGAACGTTCAGGGTTCGATTCCCGGCGTCGACATGAAGTAAAGATTTTCTTTCTTTACAAATGGTGCCCGAACAATGACGACACACATTAGTGGCCAAGGACCCAACCGTTAGGTGTATCACTAGAGGTCAGGTCGTACCCTAACTTCCCTTTCATGTGGGGCAGGGTGTAATGCCCACCCACGAAAGACTTTAAAATAAGCATAGAAATTCTCTGTAGGCGTTGCTTGACTGGGTAAAGCGGCTCTCCGGAGTAGAACGTTCCGGGTTCGATTCCCGGTGTCGACATGAAGTAAAGATTTTCTCTCTTTACAAACTTACCCTTTCTGTCGACGCCGAGATTCGAACTTTCGAATCTATTATCTTTATAGTGACCGCTTTATCGGTTAAGATTCGCCGACAGGTATTTTGGCAGCTTATTTTCGCAGTCTTTGGTGGAGGGTTAACCTTATACAGGAACCAAAGAAGCATGCCGTCGTCGTAAGAAAGCCATGATTTCGGAACATGTTCCATCATCCAAAATTTATTGCTTTAGGGGGAAACGGAGTTCCCTCGTCAAAAATATACCACTAAGCATGACGAATAACAAAAATGTACACTAAAAATAAAGTAATTAATATTAAAACACGAAAACTTTCGCGGCCGGAACCTTCGTTAGAGATGAAAGCTTCTGGGCTGGATTGCCGCGTCCTGTCTTCAACTTCGAGCTGACGTTTCGATGTGGCTGCACACGTCTTCCTCAGGGCAGACATCCTTCTCTGTCTACAGCTCTTCCTCAAATGATACCAACGTCTTTGTCGCTGTTCTATATATAGTGAAAATTGGGTATTTCCCCAAAATTTTCCAGAATGTTTAAGTCAGTTTCCCAGAATGTATCCCAACAGTATCCCAACAAAGGAGTATACAACTTAACTGAACTATTATCGAGTTATTGCGACCGAACCTGCCCGGGCATATTTTAGATGTGGTCGTACTAGCATCGGGAGAAGAATTTCTCTCTTATGACAAGTCAGATGGCTTCCCAAAAATCCTAACATCTTTTTAGCTTTTTTTTAACAGGCTGCAATGCACTGATTTCCAAATTTAAGATCCTCAGTCATTAAAAAGACCAAGCCTTTCATGCAGTGTACTGTCGTAAGTTCTTTACCTCCAATCTCTGGTAGCTAAATTCCTGATTTTTACTGCTGAAAAAAATGACAGATCGGCTAGGTATTTGGAAAGGCTGTGAAGAATCGAGTCGACATTAGATACAATGGCCTAGGTAGAATGGGTTGCCTCTTTTGTAAATTTTTGGTAATGCATAAAAACGGAGGCACGTGGATACGGAAGGGTTTAATTTCCGTTTGGTAGAGTAGGGGAATTTTTTAATGTTCTTACTGATCGTGAGACGATTAATGTTTGTGGGATCCTGACGTCTAATTCGGCTAAACAAGCCATAAATGATAATACTAGTAACTGCATCACGTGATTTCAGGGCGCACTTGATCCCACAACTCAGGCGATAAGCGTGACGCAGTTGTTCCTTCTCCCACCTATTAACTTCATATTATGTGCACGTTCCTATTTTGTTTCTTCAGAACAGTCTATTTCCGAATGCATTTAAATTTCGTTTCAAAACTCTTCGTTTGTGACGAGAATAGCGAGGAATCAGTGAAATATCAAGAAAAAAATAATGAGAGAAAATATCAGTAAGGTGTAAAAGTTTTGTGAAAACAAGAAAAAGTAACAGGAGAAAATCTGTTCAACACAGAGAGAGAGAGAGGGAAAAAGAACTTCCACTGTCTGGAATCGCAACAAAAATGCAAAATTATCTTTACACGCATTCTCTGGTTTTTGCCATCCAGGATCCTGCCTATTCATAGCCTGAGTAAATCATTATTTCTATTGTCAGGTAACACGATAGCTATTATCAGTAGAGGCATTAACAAAGGGAAACTGGGGTAACGCCCCGACATCATGGACTATAGCGGCATCAAATGGCATAATTAAAAATAATAATGTAAACTTTTAAATAAACATATAAATTAAGTGAAAACCCGAAAAAATTCAAATGATGGATTCAAAGGAGCATGTGGTAAATGGCGCCTTTCTTGGCTGTGACGTCATTACGCGTTTTTAATACAGGCAAATTTTTTCTTTCTGAGATAAATTAGATATCCATGTTTCTTTCTTGACCCAAACCCTATCTGACTCTACCCTACTCTATTTCATAACTCTACAATCTGAGCAAATCGGAGAAGGCATGCCGTTTACTGGAGAATTGCAAGGATGTGACGGTGCAAACCGCACGTGTCTATTTGTCAGATTTGGCTAGCTGAGCATGAAAACGAACAGAATCTGCAACTAAATCAGAACTCTGATTACCAACGGTGTCAGAAAACAATTCATTCGTGTTTCGGAGGCTCTTTACTCTGCAAGAGCGTTTTGAAGTCATGGTTCAATTAACTTAATTTGCAAAAAAGCACTAATTGATAAAACGAAAATTAATTCAAGTCAAAATCCAATTAACCAAATCAAAATCAAATAAAAAATTTCCAACTTAACTAAACTCTTACTTATAGCAACTAGCTGTAAAAATGAAACAGAAAATAAGACCCAACAAGTTATTTACTAAGGTCAAAATAATTGTATTTACTTGTGCGTTATCCAACGTTGTTGTTTAGATTTGTCGATTTACTTCGCTCAAGGTTGCGTGCTAATCGACAAAAGAAACACACAAATCTTCGTGTTTTCAGTGCAAAACTTGGTACTAGGGTCTAAAGCTCAAAATAATTATTCAGATTTTACAATGTTATGTCAATCAAATGTACTAACTTCAGTGCAGAAATACGTTGAGTTTAAGAACTATTAATTAAGTTCTAATTAATTATCAAGTCAATTTTCATTTAACGTTTTAATCAAAACGTTTACGTTTTTTCTTTAAATTTACTTCAGTTTTGCCTTTTTTGAGGCTTAATTTTAAATAGGTGTACTTATCTGAAGTTGTTGAACTGTTAATCCCCTCAGATAAGCTTCTTTATAGACTTCAGCTGCAACTTCAATAAATTTGGCAATGTAGAGTCAGTTCAGATACTTCACTAGGCATTTCGTAGTGCTTTAATCTCCAAAGACCTTAATAATCACAAGTCAACAATTTCATCAAGATGGCTTCAGTCAGCTTAGAAGTTCATGCTCTTTTTATTTATTTATTTTTGATAGGGAGGGAGAGAGAGAGAGAGAGAGAGACTCGACAACATTTTATGTTGTGTTGTGACACTCATTTCACGTGGCGATTTTCCCTGGCTTAGGTTTTTCTCGGTGAGGTGTATGGCCAGTTAGCTTTTGACTAGGATTTTATTATGTAAATGGTTAATAAGGGTTGAGGTTAGTAACGTTATGAAACATCACGGGAGGTTCTTGTAACGGTCTCCAAACCAAAATCTTCGACTTCAACAAAAAAAAGCACATTATGTACGCTGTTCGACCCATTTATTGAGCTTTGGCCAGCATTTGCCAGAGAGGGAAATGATGAAATAATATACATCAGCTACTGAAGATAAAAGCATTTCAGCAATGATAGCACCAAACGAAAAGCAGGGCTCAAAGGAAATAGAATCTGCCACCATGATTTCTGGAATAACTGGGTCTCTTCTTTCAATCCTTGTTTGTCAGGTATTTCTTCTTGTGGTATTGCCACGACTGTTTCCCTTTCTCGTATTTGTTACATTTTTGACTTTGTTACACTCATTAATAATTTAGGAAACAATTGACTGTAATGACAACAAGACTGTGATGGAAGATGGGAGGAAAGCTATGCGGCAGTTTCTCTATTATTATGAAACACCTTCCTAAAATACATGATACACTAAGAATGAGCACCTAAAATACATGATATACTAAGAAATACATGATACACCAGGAAAAGAGGGAATAGCGAAGCACACGTTTTGTTTCCTTGATTCAACGCCCAAATTCGGGTTCAAAATTTTTATCCGTGAATGGGAGAGGGGGCTGAAAGAAATCAATGTTATAAGTAAGTACTTTGTCAAAGGAATGCAACCTGGACCTGGCTCGAGCATAATTCAAGAGAATTGCAGAGAAGATTAACATATTCTAAGAAAAAAAGTTAATTGAGCCTTTTTTGTTAAGTGCACAAAGGGTTTGTAGTAAGTGCGAAATTGAAGCAATAGTTGTGTAAAGAAATAGCTCGTAAAAAGAAGGCTACGTTAGGAGAAGTTGTTCCTGACGTACTGCACGTATCCTCAAAAAATAAATTTGAGATTGAGATCTATAACACATTGGCGAATTCTTTAATATGGTGTTCAGCAGAAGTATATTTAACAAGATGGAAAATGTAGCACGGTAGTTCTTTTACCTAGAAAACCAGAAATCTTGATCTGTTATGAGAGGAAAAGATAGGTAAAGCGGCTGTTCCATTGAGTGAATACTACAATTGTGAAATATCAGCTGATATTGTCAATGAAGACAGTGACTCCCACGTTCTATTACAAAAGTGTTTTGACGTTACGTTTAAACGGCATGCTGAAACTTTATAAATTTTAACGATCTTCCTGAAATTGTGCCAAATACCCCGATGGTCTTGTAATGCCCACCCACAAAAGACTTCAAAATAAGCAATTACCGACAAGCGTCGGCGTAGCTTAATCGGTTAAAGCGGTCGCTCTGGAGATGACAGATCCGTTGGTTCGAATCCGGGCGTCGACAAAGAGTAGAGTTTTTCTTTACAGTCTATCACATATTTTGTACCATTCCTATGAGCGCTGTGAGCTGTAAACGTGTAGTTTTTCTAAACTGAAAATCATCAAAAACTATGTCAGATGCCTCACTTGATTATCTCTGGTCTACAGTGTTTGATTGACTCACATTTACACTTTTCTTAAAATCCCTCAAGCTGTGGAGACTCTTCAATTGATTACGCTTAGGGACCGTGTTTACTATGACACTTTGCATAGATACGATCCGTCTCGCCGCCTATATGCAACAAATGTAACTGTGTAATGCCCACCCACAAAAGACTTGAAAATAAGCTTCGACAGACAAGAGTCGACGTAGCTTAACTGGTTAAAGCGGCTCTCCGGAGTAGAACGTTCCAGGTTCGTTTCCCGGCGTCTACAAATGAAGTAAAGATTTTCTTTACAATTGGACAATCCGAAACCACCCGTCATATACTGGTTGAAAGCTCTACTTTCAATGTTTCTCTTGATGCTTGAAATTCATAACTTTTATTCGCCGGACCACCTCAACCCATAGGTTTCACAGACCTCCTTTCTTGTCGTTATGCTCCTCCCAGTTTAAGGAAAACCATATTCGCTGCCCGTCATTTCTTTTTGGATATTGAGCAATTTGTTTAATTGTTCAATATCCAAAATTATGTGAATTAAATGTCCTTTGTCTCTTCCTGAGACAGCAGAAGTACTTTCAATAGCAGACATTCTCATGTCGATTTTCCATGTAATACACTGCTGGCCATTAAAAATGGTACAATAGAAAGGAAAGCAAATAGCGGATCATATTTATAGTATGTATACATCATGATAGGAGGGTGACATAATTAAATTTACAGGTAAATTTTGAGGTACAGAGCATGCAGAAAGCAGTACCACAGCAGCCGCTTTTGACAGCAATAACAGCTCTAATTCGACTGGGCATCAAGTCAAACTGGATGGCACAAGGACAGGCAGAGCACTCCATGAGGTTTTAACTCTACGCTAGAGTTAATCTATCGTACTGGATGGCGAGTGGTGGCATGTCAGTCTCTCGTAAACATTCACAATTGATGGGAGATCTGGAGAACGTGCTGACCACTGCAACAACTGAACTTTCTCTCTCTCTGCATCAGGGAAGGTCAGGGCAGCTTGGGCAACATGCGGTGGTGCATTGTCTTGTTGAATGGTAGCGAGTCGGAGGCTTCGAAGGTAAGGCACAGCCACGGGCATTAACACATCAGAAATATAACGGCGTCCAAATTTCCTGCTATGTAAACAGCATGTAACCCGGATGTATAGCCAGTGGCATCCCATACCACCATGCTAGGTGCTGAGTCCGTATGACGATTGTAAAGAAAAACTTTACTTTTTTCCGACGCCGGGATTCGACCC
>JJRW01S0016412.1:10538-20715 GCA_001188405.1 Loxosceles reclusa
CTTCTTCGCGTGGAGCTTGCAATTCAGTTAATCGTTATGTTAATGTTATGGGTTAGATTTTTAGTTTTCGTTACAAGGTTCACTCGCTGTAAATATGTAAAATTACAGTGTGGTAACTGTTTTTATAAAATATGGTTGAATAACCGTAATTCTGTGGGTGAAAATCACAACATGTGTCATTAAAGTGTAAATAACAAGTTTCCGACCAATTCTTTCTCCTTGTATTGTGTATTATCTTCAGATGCGTGTAGCTCCTCTTGATGACTTTGCATCGATATGTTCCTATGCGATTTTTGTGTCTTTCCGGACGCTTCAACGTCCCTTCCATTTGGACGGTGGAATTTTGAATCATCATGTATGCAATGAAACATTACCTCACTTTTAATAAAAGATTCTCCATAAATATACACAGACACAGATTGTGTGAAGATACTTCTGCTACGGCGCGGGGTGTTCGTTGTCGTCAAAACTCGTGCGCCGTTATGTCGGCACTGAAAGTTTATTGCTGAAACACCTCGCCGTAAGCATAAATTCCCTCAACTGCTATAAACTTAAAACAGTGATTTAGCTCTGGTTGGGCTGAATTGATAACCTCTACACAACTGGAGATATGCATTATCGAAGTGACAGAAGCAGCGCTATTTGGTTAGCTAACTAACATATACTTTTAATTAAAACACATAAAAATTAGAAGAGAACGTCGATTGTTTAAAATACCCACAGTTTCTACTACATGACGAAATAGATTAGAGTTCCATTACAGGAGTCGCGGAACGGGATAAGCGACCTTCTTAGCCCGGAGATATTACATTCGAATCTTGTACCTCACTGGTTTTATTTTCGGAACACTATTTATAAGTTCGTATCTGAGCTTTCACTTTGGTCCATGTAAACAATGTCGCTCGTGAGTTGATAGTTTGTTTGTCGCTGAGAGACAAAGTCTCGTTGCTATGTTAGCGGATTCCACTTCCATGCAGTTGCAAATATTACTGAGCTCGAAAAAAATTGAAGCGAATGAAAACGTAATAGTGCGAGTTTTAGAGTCCGACACACTTCAAACAATTGTCAACGTATATGATACTATACTATTGTTAGTTTAAGCTCAAATCATGAATTCAAACCTGTACATCAGTGGGAAAATATCTTACTTACCAGTTATCAATATAACCAAAACTAAAAGTTGTAGCTTTTGCTTACATATTCCTATTAATATCTGCCAAAGTTATAACTGAAGCCCGAAACTCAATACGTTACACAAACAGAAATAGCGTTGATAGTATATACCAATGAATGAGCTTCATACCCGGATAGTTGGTTATTTTTATTTGAGTGCCAGGTTTATATTTTGAGCTCCAACAATATTCCTTCATGTTTCTTTAAAGTGCCGTTGTTGCGTGGCGTTGCTTTTCTACTATTTCATTTCCAAAGTAATAATAAAACTGATTTTTTGTTTGTTTTGTTTTCAGAAAATGAGATCACCGAGCTACTACTTCATATATAAGGATGAAATTCAAAAATTGTATGAAGAAGAACTAAGGCAATCATAACGCTGATATTTTCTTGTACTTGGCGGTGGGACTAAGTCTCCACTGTGATTCCCCAGAGTATTACAAAGTTATGTGAATTTCAGAAGAATGTTCTATTTTTCTATTGCTTCTGCACATCTCCATTCTTAATGTTTCATAAGGGTATTTGATCTACAATGAGAGTTTTTAATCAAACGTTAGAGATCTGTTCTCGTTATAAAACCATGTGTACACAGTACAATTACTGTTATCATCAACACAAATATCTTAATTTGGAATAACTATATGTAAATATGTTGTGTTTGTTGTGGTTTGTTGCTACTGCCATCTGTAATAATCTCAACAACAAAAAAATGTTACTACTTTATTTTTATTCCTACTCTTATTACTCTATTAAGTCACAAGTTCTCTTCAACCTACACTTTTTCTGTTCTTATCTCATTAAATGTATTGTAACTATTTGCTGATATTTTAAAAATTATGCTTTTCAAATATGCAATTCTTTTTTTGGTGTTCATACATAAAAGAGATGTTTTCGCATCTGAGTCTTCATTTCCTGTTTAGCTTCTCTTCATCGTGTTTCGTGTATCTCACACTTCTAATGTGATTCTGTTTTTGTAGCAAGCGAATTTAATTCTCCATTTCTCTCGTCCTTTTTTTATGTAAACTGGACATAAGTTTAGCTGATTTTCCTCTTAATTATATAAATATACAATCACAGCCTTTTGCTGATGCTTCCTGTCGCAAGATTGAAACCAAACTGGACGTGAAAGCATTTACTTAGTCTACGAATATACTCTCTATACCATTAAAATAAATACACCAAGAAGAAGTTATACGAATGGGACGAAATTGCGTATGCATGTATCTTACGATAATACACGTAAATGATTAACTTTTGGCGTCGAATGACTGAGTAGCTTGAGCTGCAGCGTATTGCAACTGAGCAGCCGAATCGCATATAAAACACAGGACATTCCAATGCTAGGACATAACTTCCATACCATTGTGGTTCCATCGACTGACGTGGACTGTACCAATGCCTCGCAGACGGGTTCACGAACAGCATGTCCAGATGTCACTATTTGAGAGAGAACGTGCAATTTGACTAAAGGAAGCAGAATGGTCAAACATAGGATCGCTCGACATTTGGGTTGGAGCGATGTTGGCAAGAATGGGTGAACCATCTCCGTGCAGGATGTGAACAAGGTAACGGTCTACCAACAGCGATGACAGAATGCGCGGACAAAGTGATCGTCCGATCGGCGATCACAGCACCTTATGCGCCCTTATCAACCATCCGACGTGTAACCAGGACACCAGTCAGTGCAATGACGATTGATAGGCGACTCAGCGAAAAGGGGATGAGGTCACAGAGACCATTGCGCTGACTGCCCTTCACCGCTGCACAGCGCCAGGAGCATTTGCAGTGGTGCTAGGCACATTCGACCTAGAATCTCACGGATTAGAGCTCAGTTGTTTTAAGCGACGAGTCCCACTTCAAATTGAGCCCAGATGACCAGCGAAGACGTGTCTGGAGACGTCCAGGACAGCAGTGGGATACTCACCTGACTGTCGTCCGCCATACACCCCGACAACCAAGAGTTATGGTATGGGGGTGCCATTTCATTTGATAGCCCGACCTCTTTGGTTGTCATCTGTGCCACCCTTACAGCACGGCGGTACGTCGACAAGATTCTACGCCCCGTTGTTTTGCCTTTCCGTTCACGGACTCCTGGACTTACTTACATTCTAACAGGATAATACCTGGTCGCACATGGCACGTTTTTCTACAGATTGTCTTCGGGCTTCTCCAATAATTCCGTGGCTGGCGCGCTCGCCAGATCTCTTCCCAACAGAGCACGTTTGGGCAGACGTTTTCTACCGTTCTGGTTGGTTCGCACCGATCTAACTCAGCAATTCGAACATATATGGCAAGCAATACCGCAGGAGGACATCAGACAACTCTGCGAGTCAATACCCAGCCGAATAACAGCTCGCATTAGGGCCAGAGAAGGCCAACGCATTATTGATTATTAAACGATTTGAAATCCTTGTGCAAAATATAGTATACCGTTAAATAAGTGCTTATAGTACACCGTTAATATAGTACATGTAGTACACCGTTAAATAAGTGCCGAAACCATGGTCAACTAACTATGTATTTGATTTTTACCTGTGTTCAACGTTGCTTATTTAACGGTGTACTATGCATTATTGATTGTTTTTGCTCTTGTAGCTCTATTTCCTGACTAAAACAGTCAATTCCTATGATACTGTTATCATTTCGATTTCGATACATGTACATGACATCTACCGATTTTCGTTCCATTCGAATAACTCCTTCTTAGTACGTCGATAATTTATGTTACAGACTGTACATGCTCTTTGGCATAGATGGGTATTCTAAAAAAATTACTGATTTTGTAAGGTTCTCCTTAGAAAAGACTTCGAAATAAGCTGCGCAGATACCTATCGACGTAGCTTAACCGGTAAAGCGGTCGTTTCGGAGCTGACAGACCGAAACCCGGCGTCAAAATCTGGCCACTTTTCTTTACAATTTGCAAAAAAAAATTACGTGTTATGAAGAAGTTGTCGTTTTACTACAAAACTCGACAGGTAGTTTTGACACAGATATACAACCCTGACGCATATGTACAAATGATTAAAATTACGACGTGATTTGATGTTCAAGCTGGACACTAGAGAGCATAAGTGTTGCCGTATAAAAATGATATCGAAAGTTACGTGTCTGCAGTTCTTCTGTTGTGGAGGGTTCTTTGATCACTGGATATGCCTTTAAGACTCATGCGAAAGCAATTCTCCCATGTAACAGAGTTTTAGTGGGGATGCGTCGATGGTACTGGAAGGTCCCGTCGACGAGTTGGCCTGCACCTAGGCTGTTCAGACTAGAAAAAGCGCTGAAATTAGTGGGAGCGAGAGGATAGTCACACAATGCGACAGGCTTCAAAATGCCTTGGATTAGGGGTCCATGAAATGCGGCTCTTTGTTACGTACAAGAGGCTAGGAAGCGAAATTGCAAACGGAAACGAAACTAGCATAATTTCATTCATAAAGCGCTTAAAGGATTTTATACACAAAAGAGTTTCATAATATAAATATTCCATGTTTTATGTCTACCAAACCCCCTTGGCACTACGATGCACGAAGCGTTATGGAGGGGAAAAGTGAGCCTGAAGGGGGGGGGGGGTAAAGAGAAGTGTAAGCAGGACAGACAAAGTGAATAATGAGTGAGATCACGGGTACCCACTACTGGGGAAGACAACGTTGGCAATGGCGAGATGTGAAAGAAAAAATTGACGAGAATTTTTTTTGTATGTGTGTAGTTTGTGTATTTGCGTGAAACGCGGATATGTCGTGTTAAATAAAGCATATTGTTTAAGGTAGTTTTCGACATCGCTAAGAAGAAATTGAATAGATTTGCATCGTGACTTTAAAACTGAATGGACTTCATCTTCAGTGTTTATCTCGAATTCAGATGGTCTGTCAAGCTGTTTTATTTTCTACTAAAAACTGGCTTACAACAAAAAGTCAAATTTCAAGGACAATTCACGACGAAATACGCCATATTTGTCAGAAATGTTCGATCGATGACACACACGCACAAAAAAAAGAACAGTTGAAGAACTTCAGGGAGAAGGTTGCAAAACCATGGGGACAATCTGCCAATAATGCCAATATTGCAGTTGTAAGTCAGGAGTTGTAAGTCAGGAGATCCCTAAGAAAGGAAACCTATTTAAATAGGGTAAATAGTACATAGAATGAGAAGAAGGACGACCACACTGTGCACTGACATGAAGAGAAAATAAGTTGCAACGTGATATAAGGCACAGTTAAAGTTCTGTTAAGTGACAGTTCAGTTAAGGCACGGTTAACTGCACATAACTTAACTGTGCCTTATATCACGTTGTAACTTATTTTCTCTTCATGTACATAGAATGTTGTTTTGTTAATGCATCTGAAGAACTTTTTCGGAATTTGAAAAACAAAGCGTAGACTTTAAATAAAATTAGAAACATACCATTATCTGCCGAAACATTAGCAGATAGGGCAGCGAAAATGTCCTCATATATGACGAACCAGCATATCGGTTCGTTTTAATGGTTGCCTTAACGGTTGTGTTTTAATGGGTTAAATTAGCTTTAGCTTTATCAGTTGCAGTAGATCAGTCTTTGCGACTTTAAGGGCACAACCCAAGTTTCCTTTTTTGTGAGGTGCATATTTTCTGAGGATCTGAAAGAAGACCTTGTGGGATTTTGCTACTCAAGGACCAAACAGATGAAGAGGACATAGCAAATGCCATCCTTGAATACATGGGGAAAAATCATAACAACTCAAATGCGTCAATTTCAACTGACGGTGTAAAAAATATGATGCAAAAAAGTTTGTTTCAATTTTAAAAGCAAAAATTAATCTTGAAGTGATTATTTTCCATTGTATACTGGACTTTGTTTTCATTTGGTTTTATTCTTTGCATTTTAATAGTATTATCAAATTCATCTCTCCGAGTTCTTTTCGAGTGATGTCCGAAAACTCTTCGATTTTGTCTTTTCCGAACAAGAGTTTAAAAGCACTTGGGAGGAAAGTATTTTTCATCATAACTTTAGAGATAACTGAATTAATCTAATTTTTACATACGCGTCAGATCCGTCACACCCGGTACGGCGACAACGTAAACACAACTCAATTAGAAACGAGGATTTCCGAAGTTGAATGGTATATTATTGTACATGATACAAAAGAAATGCCAGCTTATCCTATTGTGACACAAAGAAGTGCTCACTTAAGACATCTGACTATTGCGACGGTTTTAACCCAACTCATCGTATTTTCAACATCAACAATCAATTGTTTACTCATGTGCCATATTGTTAAATTTTCTCTGTTTGACCGCCTGCTGTCGAATTAGTCTGTTGCATTTCCGTAACAGAATAGACGTTCCACTTTATCATCGTTATAAACTGGCTGACATTAACTTGTAGTCTAGTAATTTGGCATTGCAGTTTATAGAGTTGGTAGAATTACAGTGGCATACAGATTAAAACATTTAAACAGTTCTATACTATGGCATAGTAGTTGAAATATAGGTGTGCTTCTTTGTCAGGAACATACATAAGCGCCATTTTAAGGAAGATTAAATAACTTTAAAAATCTCTCGTATCCATTGATAAGTTACTAAATTGTATACACGAGTGAAAACGTTCCACAAACTTTTCTATTTTCATTGAATATTACACTCTCTGTTCTTTAATTTTTCTTCCATAAATTAAAATTTTACAATTTAATTCCTTATTCAATAATAATGAACTTTTAGTGTATTTAGTAAATGCAATATTCCCACATACGATAAATATAATTATTTTTACCCACGATATCGTTTTTCACAAAACACAATTCCCAAACAATTTCGAGAAATAAAATAACAACAATTGAAATGTTAACATAAAGCAGTATTAACTTTAATGTTAATTTTCTGCAGTTTGGATTTCAATATTTTATTACATAGCTTTCTACTGGAATGAAAGCAGCAATAAAATGGTCCCGCATACAGTCCATGAAGTTTCATAACGTATTCGGCTTAGTGCAATAATGCCATACGTGAATTATACTTTCTTTGAGTTGTATAACAATTACTGGCTTTCTTTCTGATGCCACATAATCATCTGGCAAGATACCTGGACAGAATAGAACATTGATATGCAGTTCCTTGAATACTTTCTGCATTTGTAATCGCAATTTGATACCTCGTATTAATGATAAAAATAAATGTTGGAAACAAAAGTATGAGATCAACTATATTTATCCTTTTAGATGTGTGGCAGGGTGCCGAATCTCTCTCTTGTTGAAATGTCTATGTTGAAGCACGGAAAAGATTCCTAATTGATAAAAGAATACTTTCATACTATTCAGTTGGTTGGTTAGTTGGCATTTAGTGGCACAACGAGCTCTAAAGACCAAACTGTACCAAACACAAATTGATTACGAAACGCTAAATGGATCAGTCTCCTCGGCGACGTCACGCCAATCCTTGTATTCATAAAAAAGATGAGTCCTTGAGGGAATCTATATTCGGAGCCTCTCGTTCTTGAGGGAGTTCATATTCCATTTCGAAGTTCATAGTGCTTGTCTCAACATGCAAACGACCCACATCATTGAAACTAACAGCACTCCAAACCTATACTGGGAGCAGAATATTCGGTATTTCTCTGCACATATTTCATATAAAAATGTTACTTAACTTGAAGTGCGGATGATGATAGAAGGAGCATCAGTGTCCTTTCATTTATGTCGTTATAAAGTACATGAAATTTTACCATTTATTACCAGTCCACGAGTTTTGCAGCTTGGTTCCTTTCGGACATTTTCTTCATTGCTACAGATAAGAATGAATTTTCCTCGGACAGCTTACTTTGAATATATGTATTTTTGCGTAAGTGGCGTATAACAATACTCAAACTTATAACCTGTACCTGCCCTCTAAACAAACAATGTGAATTGTCGTCCTTGCTCAGCAAGTATCTGCTGTTTTTCGTAAACAGTAACAAAAAACTTGGACGACAACTACTGGACTACGTGACCTGTGTTTTTCTTCTAATGTTTCAATAATTGGAAAAACTGATATGCAAAGCAATTGAACTCTACTCATTAATTTTCGTAATCCTCCTTCCTGTACCGAGTTGCCGATTCTTTACCCACCCCCTTGTAACATATAAACGACCTGTAATCTGTCTTGAAACATAAAAACCCCTACAAACAACAATACCTTTTCACACAGTTGCCACCGTTATATTAAAGGCCCCTTGCTGTATCTCCCACTGGTCCTACGTTTCAGCTGCCAACTCCCTACACACTCATATTTTGCCATGTCGGTTCAGCTATCTACTGGCCGATTGTGAAAAACAGGCACAGACTACGACTACTAAAAACCGAAGTCTGGAATCTAAAGAAAATCTGAAAAAACATTAACATTTTCTTTACTCAATGCTGACGTGACTTTTCATACGTTATATTATTACAAGTTCCTTACAGTAAGCTCTTATACAGACCTTATTATGCCTGTTTTTTCTGCACAAACAGGAAATCGTTTTTTTTTTGTTTTTTTTTTTCTAAATATGTCCCTAAGTGGCGCTAGCTTATGGACAAACGGTATCTTTACCATTGATAGACGTGCTGTTTTAAGGTTTTCTTCGCAACGCTTTGAACAGTATTGTTAGGATTTTTTCTTATGGAATCATCCCGCACTATATTAGTTAGTATTGTCACTCGTATTGTAAAAGTGGCAGTGGAATATCGCTTCGTCCAATCGCAACAAATGTTAAGAGGAAGGCTCAATTGCTTACGGCAATTGCACGACAAAATATGTTATTTGATTTAACTGTGTCCAAGTTTTTCGGTAACAGGAATTACTTGGATATCCTGTTTGATGTTATTTATTTGTAAAGGCATGGGGTAGTGTGAGACCGTTAATGTATTGCAATGTTGTAATGTATATGACGACTTCACAATACTGCAAAGATGTTATGTTAGGAAACTATTAAAAATGTAACATTGTAACAAGTCAAGTTTGTTGTTGTTGTTTTCTTTTTACTCCCAGGTTCCTGATTTTACTGTTATTCTCTTAACGCTTAAAATCAATTTTCTAAAATTGTCGGTAGATGGCAGTACCGAATGGGAAACACTGCTTCCTTTTCAAGGAAAAAAAAAACAGGAAACTAGTATAACGGTGGCAACTCTCACACTGGACTACAAATACATAGGCCCCTCTGAGAGCTCAGATTTTTGGTGAGTAAAGGGAGCAACGTGGTATCAATGAGGTGCCTACGCCATTTAATGTTTCATTCTTACCTGGTGTAGCGTATCCTTGCGAGTTCATATGCTATCAAATTCTAATTAACCAAAGAACCAACTCATGCATTGGCTCACCCTTTTTGTCTTGCGCTTAGAATGAAGCAATACACAAGGCACTACGTAGAACTTAACTATTGAAATATAACACAGCTGACGATGATGATAAGGAGTCTACCTCCTTGAAAGCGGTCAGCAGTATTACATTCGATTCCTTTTTTAATTGTTAATTTCTACATAGCATGTGTTACATGACATTTGTGTTTCTCAATCTCTTCAATATACAAAGTATCTGAAAAACTTTAACACAAATCAGAACTTTATACAAGAAAAGGTATATGGAGTGGGAACTATAAATTCACAAATGTGTTACTTGATGCGTTCGATGTTTTACCATGTTCAATATACTTCACTACGTACATCCTTAGTGGCACAGAGAACATCACCCAATATTCAATTTCAGCACACCTTGTGTAATGTTTTACTAATCGAAACCCCTTTTAATCCATTAACATAACCATTAAACTTGTGTACTACTCCACGAAGAAGGAAACAACAGTTAGATACGTCACGTCAAAGCCGTGAAAAGATATAAAAAAAAGCAAAACACATTGCGCAGAAAGAAGTAAAGTACTGAAAACGCCATAGATTAGATGCTGTCTGATATCTTGTGTTGCTTTGCGAAGACCGATTGTGTTTTACCGAAGTACGGAAGATTCTTCGTGATGTTCCAAGCACGAATGTGCCTTGCTGAAGTCTGATTGTTCAAACGGCTGACGAGTAAA
>JJRW01S0016522.1:12141-23926 GCA_001188405.1 Loxosceles reclusa
GTTGAGTAAAATATAAGAAGCTTTATTGTTTTTCCATATACATAATGTCGACACGATATCAGGTTCTCCCTGCTCTTGGGGTGAAAATTCACGGAAGGAACAGCATAAATCGAACCCAGAGTCTTTGTGCCAACACTTAACAGTGGTGCTAAGACCTGCGCCTGCAGCTACGGTTAATTTGTTTTTTCTAAGCTGTTCCAGGATGTTTACTTCGCCTCTGGTGAAAGTGCGCCTTGAATCCTGAACTTGATGTTTGAGGATTTATGGTCGGTTTTTCATAGACACTTGCTACTATCATAATGAACTTCGCTTCCCAGTGATTAGGTGATTATCACTGATGCGTGGGAGGACAGCCAAATTTCTTGCGCCCATCGGAATGCTAGTCATATGGGCTTGATGATTGAGGGAGGGAATGATGTGCCACGCTCCCGGTTATGAGTCTTTTGTCTTTTGATTCATGCTTATTTTGCGTTTGTCACAGTTGAGGCACTTTGGCACACTTATAGCTCTCTATCGTCTCTGCCTCTGGTTACAATAAAAGTTTTGGTTTCATATGTAGGAGGTCACTGCCCTTTCCTATCGGAAAACTTCTGTTTTGAATCAAGGCAAGATATTTGCGGCTGAGACTGCAAGTGAAAATTGAAGAAGAAAAACCTGGATAGTCAACTAAGCCTTAGCCGTGGACATTATTATATCAAGTTTTCCAGTCTTCTGGGGATGGGGAGATGGGAAATGAAACATGGTAACTTGAGCACGGAATACTTCACGTTGGTTATTTGAAGTTTAATGTCGCAAGAGCCTACATACAAAGGCCATGCTGTGCCAAACACAAGGTACTTTACTTTGGACGTGAGTGTTTCACGATTGTTCTAAAACATATGACAGCGGCGCAACTGGCTAATTAAGGTTTTTAAGTTATCTCCGTGTCGTTATGACTTCCACGTGTTTTTTGAGAACTTCTAAAAGAAAGCAATTGAAATACTTTATAAAAGCTTAAACTTCGAAGGCTTTCGTGGACAGAGTCATCAATAAACATAAAGACTTCTGGGTCAGAGTGCCGCGTCATTTGGAGTTCTCTGTTCCAACGTTTCGACATGATTGCACACGTCTTCTTCAGGGAACTGAAGGTGAAATGACGTTGGATCTTGACAGAGTATTTATACCTATAATCTTGGATTATCCAGAATTCCTGGGAATACCCCAAATTCTTGCGATTGCCCAGAATTCAAGAAACTCCGCGGAATTTTTAAGTTTATGGAGAACCCTTATGATGGTCTGAAAAGAACTGGTTTCCATATGTTTGATAGCTTCATCCGGGATTTTGGGTATTCCCAGTAATTCTGGGTAATCCCAGATTATAGGTATAAATACTCTGTTCAAGATCCAACTTCTCATTTCACCTTCAGTTCCCTGAAGTAGACGTGTGCAATCATGTCGAAACGTTCGAACAGAGAACTCCAAATGACGCGGCACTCTGACCCAGATGTCTTTATTTTTATTGACTTTATAAAAGCCTTTATTTCCAGCACTCAAAAGCCAGCTACATTTTTCTCTTAACAACTATGTTTTACAACAGACTTGCTCTATATGACTAGTATTTACCGATTATTACATTGATTTATCTCATTATTACATGGATAAATTGCTTATCTCTGTTCTGAATTATTTTCTAGTTCGTCGTAAATCTGAATTATCTGAAGATGATACATTTTGTCACACGAAAAACTAATTCCGTAGTCCTGTCTGAAAGACTGCTTATCTCCATTCACAATAATGTTTTCCAGTCTTTTGTTAAAGATTAAACACAATTTGACTTATTTCATTTTATAATTCTCCATAGTACAGAATGTGTCCACTTTTCAGTTTCAGTACTTTGCAATTCACCAAGGACTACTACATCTCCTTCGATCTTGATTTTCTCTAATTGTTGAAGCTTTCTCCTAGTTGATAATGCTCTGAAGTTTCACGTCGCCGAAGCCAAGTGGCAACCCGTGAATTCAGTGACCATGAATTCCTAGACAATTCTACCTTTACGTGACCTTAGCTGCCGCCAGGGCCAAGTACGATTGAACCTTTACAGAATCAACGCTATATTCTTGGTTTGGGTTTATTCCTTGGGGCCTATTTCTGACAGCGCTTGGACACTGGAAGCTCCTCCTGTTCGTTCATCATCATAAACAGGTATATCATTTAGAAGATGCTATGAGACAATAGACAATTGTTGCAACAAAGACCCTTTTTCGACGCCTGAACTTGAACCACGGATCTGTCAGCTTCGAAGCGACAGCTTTACCAATTAAGCTGCGCCGACTAGACCTGGGCAGCTTATTATCAGAGTAGTTTTTGTGGAGAGAACCTCGCATATTTCCCCACGTTGAGAGAGAGAAGGTCCAGTGCACAAGCTTGACCTCTCTCTCTCTCTCTCTCTCTCATCAGTTGAAATTGTGAAGAAACTTGACCAAGCGGTTATGTCTATGACTTTAGGCGCCAATCGTGACAAATGCCCTTTGCCGACGCCAATACTTAAATCACGGATCTGTCGCTGACAGGTCCGTGGTTCATGTCCTGGCGTCGACAAAAGGCATTTGTTACAAGGTCAGTTATATTAGGGCAACATTTGTAAAGAAAATCTTTACTTCATTGTCGACGCCCGGAATCGAACCCGGAAGGTTCACCTCCGGAAGAGCCGCTTTATACCGGTTAAGCTACGGATTTCTGTGCTTATTTTGAAGTCATTTGTGGGTGGGCATTACACTCTCCCCCACTTGAAATAGAGGTTAGGGTACGACCTGACCTCGAGTGGTGGACCTAACGGTTGTGTCCTTGGCCACTAGTGTGAGTCCCTGTTCGGGCGCCATTTGTAAAGAAAATCTTTACTTCATTGTCGACGCCGGGAATCGAACCCGAAACGTTTTAAAACGAAGAGCCGCTTTAACCACTTAAGCTACGCCGACAGAGGATTTCTGTGCTTACTTTGAAGTCATTAGTGGGTAGGCATTACACATTAAGGAAAAAAAGATTTCTTCTCAGTTGATCAGTTGATCACAACAGTTTTTTATAAACTTACTATTCATTTGATTAAGCGTAACTTCTTATTGTTGTAGATGTGCGCATTTAGTGTATGCAAATGGACTCATGTGGTGCTTCAAGAACATTCTAATCATCAGTAAGAAATTGATACATTTCTATTATATTCCAACGTTGCAATATAAGACTTTTTTATTTATTTATCCAAATTCTAAATATAACTAGACAAATAACTATTCATCGGCGCTTTCTTCATTATGGGTTTTAACGATTTTCGCGAAAGATAAGCTCAATTAATTGATTTGAAAATAAAAATATGAGTTAGAAAGCCCCAAATTAAGGAACAATTCGTGAAGAGTGAGCCAATAACAAAGCAAAGTTTCTTCTTTGTATTTCATTTAATAACATTTGGCATAAATTTTAATCATTCACTAATTAATACCCTCCATCGAGGAAAAAAAAATTATGCTCCGATTTCTCTTGCATCTTTTTAATTGAAAAACAAACAATTAGTGTCGGTTAAAGGCAGAATTCTCAAATAATTTTAAATAACGACTCATCTCTTATATCGTAGGTGCGCTAAATGGACTACAGTATTGGTTATTCACGGGATGCTGGAAAGTTTAAAGTACACTGGCGGAAAATGAAATCTCAACACGAAGATGGAGTTGTGCTAGATAAACCACAAGTGGGAAGCGTGTTTGCATATGTGAAAGGTGACGTCTATTCAAATTTCGAAGTTGCAAAACAATGGCGATATTAGTGCCATTCTGAACATACAAACCCATGTGTGCTGTAAATATTCGGTGTAGACGACGTGAGAGTCATTTTTCTGTCGGTTTGCACGTTGTGAGCTACATTTGAGTCAAGCATGGCAGTAAGTAGACAAAGAAGGCAATATCACCAGCTTACTAAGTATGAACGAGGCCGTGTAATAGGGCTACGAGAAGGTGGATTTTCGTTTCGCAATATTGCAGCAGCACTTGGCCAGGATGTATCCACGGTGCATGATTGCTGGTAGCAGTGGTCACGGGACGTGGTACGTCTACAAGAAGACCGGAGTGTCCGGCCGCACACGAGCCACAACGGCGAGGACAGACTGCAGTATTCGCCTCATGGCTGTGGCGCATCGCACTCCATCTGCAATGGAAATTCGAGCTGCTGTTGGCACGACAGTGACATCGCGAATTGAACGAAATCGATTGCTTTAGGGACAGCTCTTAGCTAGACGCCCTGTAGCGTCCATGCCATTCACTCCAAATCACTGCCATCTGCGACTTCAGTGGTGTCAAGCTACAGCTCATTGGAGGACGGAATGGAGGTTTGTTTCGTTCCCAGATAAAATCTTGGAATCCCGCTGTTTGCAGCGTAGACACAATAGATCTACACCAGGTGTTATGGTGTGGGGAACAATTTCTTATGACAGCAAGGACTACTCCAGTCACTATCCAAAGCACCTTAATAGCAAATAAATTTGTACGTCAGAATGGTGATTGAACCGATTGTGATGCCTATTTGATCACTATTGCACGGGGCGTTTTCCAACAGGATAAGGCTCATCACCATACCACTGATGTCACCCAACATGCTTTACAGGGTGTAGACGTGTTGTCTTGCCCTGCGAGATCACCAGATCTTTCACCGATCTAAAAAATTTGGGACATCATTGGACGTGAAATTCCGCGTCATCTACAACCAGCACGGTCCGTTGCTGATTTGTCTAACCAAGTGCTACAGGCATGGAACTTCATCCCGCGAAAGGACATTTGGTACTTGTACGATACAATGCATTGTAAAGAAAATCTTTACTGTTTGTCGACGCCGGGGATCGAACCCGGAACGTTCTACTCCGGAGAGCCGCTTTAACCAGTTAAGCTACGTCGACTCTTGTAAATCCAAGCTTATTCTTAAGTCTTTTGTGGGTGGGCATTACAGCATGCACATTTGCATGCTTGCATTGAAAATCGTGGCGACTACAGCGGTTGTTAATGTATCAAAATTTCACATGCGAAGTGGTTATTCTCACGCACACTTTAACCTATGGCTTTGAAATGTTGTAATGCCCACCCACAAAAGAGTTCAAAATAAGCACAGAAATCCTCTGTCGGCGTAGCTTAACTGGTTAAAGCGGCTCTCCGGAGTAGAACATTCCGGGTTCGATTCACGACTTCGACATGAAGTACAATGTTAATCAGATAAATGTATCACCAAGGCACATGTGTTACCTGAATATCATACCTCGACACTAAGTCTTTTTTGGGATTCCATTTTCCGTCATTGTATAATAGTATTTCGACATACGATGATCATCGCACACAAGAACTGTAAAATTGTAAAACCTCTCTCTTCGTTCCTTTTTTCGGCCTGAAGAGTCACTTTGTGAATTTAGCAGTATATCACAGCAATTAACAAATATTTTTGAAATGAGTCTGGGAAATGCAAGCAATGAGCAATTTTGGGCAGCTAAATTCATCATAAGTGAATACGGCATCTACGGTTGGTCTTATTATGGACAGCCACCTTAAATTTTACCTAGGCTTGCTTGGAACACTTGCTTCCTCTCTATGAGGTAGTTTCGACTTGTGACATCACTTCATCTGTCTATATCCGGAAAGTAGCCCCATTAGAAGAAGAAAATGGTATACATTTTAATTCCGTGTCCGTTTATGTTAGTGGCTCCTAAACTACCCGCGCATCACCAAAAACGACGTTTGAATTTCTGTTGGCCAGATCTCTGGCAGAAATGTAAAGCAACGTTTTACTCCAAATAATGTTGTTTCACGCTCTCTTATTGAAACCTACTGCCTAATTGTTTCCAAAAATGATTTCTATGAGAGTCAATATAAATAGGGAAACTCCGTTTATTGCGGAGGTAAGAGAAACCGGCACAAGTTGATCAGAGTCCATCACAAGTTCGCCAATAGTGTGACAGACGATACATTGTTAGTCCTTGAATTAAGATTTTTCTTTTCCTTGAACGCTTTTCTATACATTCCTTTTTCGTCCAATAGCGAAAAACATTTTTTGCCCATCCTCCTACGTAAATAGCTTTCACAATAGCACAGAAGAAAAAGGACGTTCAGATGAGAAGTGACATCAGTTTCGCTGTTGGACACGACAGAATTTCTCGCCAAAGTCCGTTTTTTTTTATCCAAAATTGCTTTTCTTACAGTTCAGGTAGAAGAAACCTTATCACTTGTAATATTTACTAACTCCAAAACCAACCAATAACCATGTTAACAGAAACAACTAAAACCTTGCATACCCTTCAGGAGAAGAAGACAGGTTTAGGGAAATCACGTCCTAATAACGAACGGAATGAAAAAGGGAACCCAGTTTTCGCAAAGAAGAAAATAACTGTCTATTTTGACCGTCAGTTACGATGCCGTTTTTCGAGAAGATGCTTTAATGACTGATCTGTTCTTTTCGAGGGTACTTCAAATCTTTCTGAAAAACAACCTTAAGCATATACGATGCCCAGAATTAGATGACTGGAAATTTTGAAGTTGTGGATTCAAAGTGAACGTATGAACTTCATAAAAGCTAAGCAGAATTTTAAATAAGCCTGAACGGTCCTTAAAGTGGCAAGTTTAATAGTTTCTAAAAAGAAACTTGATTTATGATAAAAATCGAGTGCATTAGTAAAAAACTTACTTCACTTATAAATTTCTGAACTTGAGTATTTATTATTATATTTGTTTGTGTTGAAGTTATACTTATTTCAGTGCAAGACAGCACTATAGTCGACAAAGTTTAGTCGACTTGTAACATTTTTTAGTACGGAATAAAATAATTATTGTTTGCCTTTCAAATAATTGTTGTTCTTGCTTCGAAATTTTAGAAGTGCAATTTCTTTAAGTTGAGTGAAACTTCAGTGTAATTGATATTTATTTCCTATTCAGTGTATTTTATACGGTCTGGATTTCTTAAGTTAGTAAATTATGTCAAGTAAACGTTCTTGCCGTATTAAAGGCCTCAAGAGCTCTACTTTGGAATTTTGGAACTTAACGGTACTGACAAATGTCAGTCTACGGCTTTTCTGCGGATCTTTTTGTTCTCTCTACCAGCCGGCTCGAATTAGCGAAACCTTGCACACTACGTGTATGGTTTTTTCTTGTACCATACAATGAGGTATAAGGCGAGGTTTAGTGCACAATGCTATCTGTACCAGAAGGTCGTACCTTTGCATCTAGTCGGCTCGCAGAGACGTGAGAGCTGTGACGTGACTCGATGTACGAGCTGGTCACCAGCGGGCGTAACAGGACTTCCCGTGTAGTCGTATAAAACCTTTCTCGGAGGCTACGTTTTAGTAATACTCCTGTAGTGGAGGGTTCTTTGATCATAGGATACGTCTTTAAGACGACGGAAAATTCACCCAAGTAACATAGTTTCAGAGGAGCCACATTATTGGATTTCGAGAAGGTGGGGGGGATGGTCCCACCGACGAAATGGTCGATACCTAGGCCATTCGGACCAGACCTTGAGAAGGTGTTGGAATCAGCGTGTGGGAGAGAGGTACTCATGCACGGACGATCGGGCTCAAATGCCCACAATAGATTGCCAGCAGAGGGAACAGTCTAATCTTGCACGGACACCGCCTACTGTTTCATCATTTTCCAGACAGAGGCAGATTGCAGCATCGTTTGAGGCTCCTCACGTGACTGTCAGTATAGTTTCCCAAGGCCTTGAGGAAGGACATTTGGTGTCTCGGCGCCCACAACGTGTGCTACCGCTGACACCCCCCAATCGCTTCCATTTGTAGCAGTATCTTGCACGACGGCACTCAACGCTTCCAAAATGGAGTCGGTGGTCTTCAGTGACGAATCCAGGTTCAGTTTGGATAGGGAAGACTACCGTATTTGTGTCTGGAGACCTTCCCTGGGTCATCGCCTCAATCTGGAATTTTTATTCTAGTGTTATACGCTTTAGGGTCCGGCAAGCCATCGTATTCGATTGTCGATTTTCCCTAGTCGTGATTCCAAAGTTAATAATTGCGACATATAGAGATATATTCAGAACATCTTCAGCCACATGTGTTGCCCCCAATGGCAGGGTCCTTTGGAGCCACTTTGCAGCGGGATAATGTTCGGCCGCTCACGACAAGGACGCCACAGACCTGTCTCCCCCAATTTGCCACATCTCCCCAGGCTTGCGAGGGAAACCTGGTGAAAAATGAAAATGGTCAAATTGGAAACATGTGACACCATCTCAAATGCCAACTTCGCAACCCTACCAACGCGTACTATCTCGAAGTCCAATTGCAACACCTGTGGACAGGCATATTGCAGAGTACTATGCGGGGCCTAGAGGTTATCCAAAAAGTCACTGGAGTCTCTTTTCGCGTGTTAAATTTTTTCGCAATGGACTATCCCATTCGCAATAGATTAATTCGCCATATACTAATTCGCAATAGACTAATATTAAAACCATTAACTTACGTGAACGTGACATTCACGCACATGAAGTTTCGTTTGTTTCCAACAAACCTTCATTTCCAACAAACCTTCAACAAAACTCCAGAGCGGCCGCTTTAACCGATTAAGCTACGCCGACTCTTGCCTGTAGAAGCTTATTTTGAAGTCTTTTGTGGGTGGACATTATAAGCTACGACTTTTATCTGACCGTCTCTTATCTGTAGAAGCTTATTTTGAAGTCTTTTGTGGGTGGACATTAGAAAGTGAGTTTGCCGATCCGCACCTTAGAAATTTTGGCCTTAGAAAATTTCAAGAATTTCTTATAGCTTATTCATGAAACACTTACGCACTGTCTCCAACGGTGACATGCGAAGGAGGAAAAAATCATGGCAAATGTCTGTAAAGTAAATGGTGTGCCCTCCATTGATTTTCTTTATAGCTTACCTTACAATTCGAGAAAGCAAAACCCATTTGTGAATAGATAAGAATATTTTCGCCCCTTTTGTTTTCCGTTTGCACTTGTGACTTCCTCTTCCTTCCGGACAAGCATCTGCAATGACACTTTTATATTATTTTTCTTCTGCCCCCCTCCCACACCCGCGTGCCCTTTTCAAAAGTTTCCGAAGTGTCTGAAGGAACTGAACGGTTTTCTTCCCTCCTCTTTTCCTTCGGCGGACGGAAAAAAAATTAAATCAGATTTTAGACGTTCAGAACAAAGAGAAGCTTTCAACATTAAAAGCTTCGAAATAAATGGAAGAGAATTGAGGGGGTTGGGAAGGCTGCATTTGCTCAGCAGCAATTTTCGTTGTCAAACAAAATCACTCAAAAATAGGGAGTAGCCACGGCTTTCAGGGCAGACAATGCGCCGAAGCATACCAAGAGTTCGTGCTCCTCCCTTTAATCCTGTTTCTGCATTAAGTCTGTTTGCCCCAAATGCGGTACTTTTCAAACGCATTAGGGCTTTAACGTCCGCCACGTTAAATCAGATTATTTTTCTGCATCTTTATTTTTATCTTCTTTTTTTTTCCTCCTTTCTTTTATTCGGGGTTATCAGAATTTTCAGAATTAAAGTTTAGTAGTTAATGTTTCCTTCACGACATTTCCTTCTCTGAAAGAATCGTGAATGACTTTATTTGGAGTGAAATCTCATCACACCTGACCTTTATTTTCCTTCAGTCTGAGATTTCTCTAGTTACAAGTTGCGGCAGATATCAGAGTTCGTTTGGGTATTCTAGATATATAAGATAAGATAAGATGGTTCCCATGGTGGCCATTTGAACCCCTTGGTTGGGGAGATTAGCCCTGGGAAAGAGAGGAGAAGGAATCCCGGCCCCTATCGAAACGGGGTAGGGTCACAACCGTGGTCGCCTGCCCCACCCCACATATCTCGTTCTTTGTTTAAATTGAAATACATGATGAGGATGAGATCCCTGGCTGCAGAACCAGGAAGAAAAAATTTTAGTCCTGTATCCTGGGCGCAGAACCAGGAAGAGGAACAAAGTAGAGACGGTGGAGTAGGCGGCACATGTTCTATGACGAAATCGATAACATTGAGTGAACAAAACCAAAGAGTCCTTGGTAAGTCTGAGTCCAATAATCACTTTATGAAATTTGATAGGGAGAAAACCTCCCTGGGTATAGTTCTGTTGAGGGTTTGGAGGGTCCAATGTATACTGTGATGGTGTTTCGGTAAAAGATTAAAACAAATGAAGAAATAAATAAAGTAAAATAAAGGAGGATCGCCCCGGCTGGAACAATTCACAGTTTCAGGGCAGGTAAAGAAAGTAGCAAGGCCTAAACTGGGTCCGAATCGAAGTTTTGAGCAGTGGTGGCTATATTTAGTGTAAGAGTGGATCAAATGAAAACGGTACAGTAGCCACTAAATGAAACGGTATTATTTATTATCAAATGTAATCACCAAAACTACACAAGCACATGGCCCACTGTTGCACCAAGTGGTGAATACCTCGTTCGTAAAAAGAGTTTGACTGAGATTGAAACCAGTGTCGAACAGTGTCCATGGCAACCTCGCTGTCTGAGTGAAAACGTCGACTTTACAATGCCTTTTTTAGCGGATCAAAGATGTGAAAGTCACATGGTGAAAGGTTGGGGCTGTATGGTCGGTGTTCCAACGTGTCTTGATGTCGAGGTGACTTTGACCAGGTCGCGGTTCATCTGTCACAGATTCCCGTCCCTCGCGAAAACTCTTGTGCCAGTCCTGCACACGAGTCAGTGACAGTGAGTGTTCTCTGTACACGGTTTTCATTCGCCGACGCACTTCACAACCTCCAACACCTTCTGCGGTTAAAAAACCACTTTGCTCTTTTTTCGTCGCAAACGTGATGCAGACTGATTGCCAGGCGGACGGCACTCTCTGGCCGACCGCCAGCTCATACCACGTGATTGCGCGCGCTTACCAAGGGCGAGTCTATTCCTCAATATGGTGTCGCCTATGTCACCTCCAGCTCTTCATCTACAGCCAGGTTTGTTACACTCACATACACATACTCCAAATTCTGACCACTGTTCCGTTTTCATTTGATCCACCCTTATATATGTTGCCATGAAACATATAATGCTGTGGACATAAATCATTTTTCCCCGAAAACATGTTTATTGGAAACAGCAGGTTTTCAGAAGGCAAATGGACAGCGAGTAGACAAACAATAACAGTTAGTTATTTCTTGCCCCAAAGTAATAATTCCTTCGCAATTTAAATATATCTAGTCAGTTAGAAATTTCAGATGAAATTACGGTTAAGTAACTGTCAGCAGTCTGTTCATACTCAATAACCGTAATTTTACCTTTAGTGGATATATTTCAGAATTACGATTATTGAACCATATTTCACAAAAGTATCTAAAACACTGTAATTTTGTATATGTACGGTTACTGAAACGTAATCTGCAAAAGCAGATCAGAACCCGTTATTTTACACATTTATGATCAATTAACAATATTATCATGAACTATAAGAAGAAAAAATAACAGTTTTCACGGTTACTGACTCTGATTTTTCAAACTTCTTCCCGACTGTAATAGAATTGCAATGTGATTTTACAGTAAGGTGAGAGTTTCCTTAGTAAATTATAAAATAACCGTTAAAATACGGTCGCTAAATGTGTTCCCTTACAGAAATTTTTAACAGTGTTGCTCTGTGTGAAAATACGATTCTTTCGGCGCTTTAAGGAAGAAACGATAATTTTTACAGTTGAAAATGGAATTGCACGTGATTTTACAGTTATGCTGCAATGTCCTTGGAAGCACGAGAAAATAATTGTTAGAAGTATCTATTGTCTTTTTTTACAGAAATATTTAACAATGTACTTTCTGTTGAAACGGAA
>JJRW01S0016522.1:55335-66334 GCA_001188405.1 Loxosceles reclusa
CGGCTTTTCAAGATGCCCCATGATTGTTCAAAAGAAATGGGTCTTTCATGTTGGGAAAGTGACTAACGTTAGAAGGGGAAAAGATGACTGAAAAATTAAATTTAGCTAAAATGTTAGCAATCTTGATGCTGATGTTAGGGAAAAACGGAATAACAAGATGGGTTTTGGTCTAAGAATCACATTCATACGCCAGAGTGGAGTCTGGTTTGGGTTTGATAAACTTCTTGCTCGCGTCATCAATCACCTCCGGTGAAAATCCTTGATCGATGGCTACAGTCTTAAGTTGTTTATTTCCTCCTCCAGAACAGGTTTGTCCGAACACAGTTTGTGTACCCGGAACATGTATGTGAGAAAACTTGAGAGTTCCTGTTGTGGGGGGTGACATGATTTAAAGAGAGTTTGCGGTAAACGGTGGTGGAAAAATTATCCGTATTCCTGTGGACTAGAACGCCTAGAAACGGTAGAGACAAGTTATCCTCAGAGACGACAATAAACTGAATTCGAGGGTTAACAGAGTTGAGGGTGTCAAGAATTTTAGGGAGGTCTCCGGGGGGCAGTCAAGTAACACGAATGTGTCGTCCACATAACGGATCCACAATTTGAATTGAACCACCTGAAGCAGTTTCTTTTCAAAACTCTGCATGTAAATTTCAGTCAAGTAACACGAATGTGTCGTCCACATAACGTATTCACAATTTGAATTGAACCACCTGAAGCAGTTTCTTTTCAAAACTCTGCATGTAAATTTCAGCCGGAGTGGGGAAAAGGGGTTGCCCATCCCCAAACCATCAATTTGTTGGAAAAACCTTTTTGTTAAAAGAGAAGGCACTCTGTTCTGTACATAGTTTTGTCAGAAGGCAAAGATGTTCCACTTCAGGTTGTGGGAAGTGGAGTTCCAGAAGTTTGGTATGGAGACAAAAAAAATCTAGAGCTCCTGAGACCGGCACGTTGGTGAATAATGACTTAACATCAAATGAGGCCATAAAGGTGTGGGGGTGGGGATGAGTCCCTTGAGTCTAGACACAAACTCAAAGGAATTATTGACGGAAAACCTACTGGAGGCGATTGAAGGGGAGAGTCTTTCGATCCACGCTAGAGCCGGCCACTTACTAAACGATCCTTCAGCCATCCCCCCCTCCCCCTGCCTTGGAAATAACTCGCCCAACCGACGCATACCGCTATCACTTCGCGCATTCGGATCACTGCGCGGCCCTAATGTAGCAATCCCAGTTTTCGCCATCCCTTGACGCACACCTTACGACGTGACCGGATATCGGTCTGAAGAAGACAGACGTTTGGTCTGTCGAAACTAGTTACCTTGGTGTATTTACTGATTAAGCTATTGAACGTGTTTATTCTATGTGAAATTAAGTTTTTATTACATGGTGATCATTGTGGGGGGATTAAATAAGTTCAGCGTATGTTTAAATCATTTGCCCGTGAAAGTGTATACATATCATGCGACTTTAACTAATTTACACACTGGAAAAACGTTAAATAAGAGACATTTAAGGTGGTATCTTTGCTTACAAAAATACTACATTGGCATTCATCATAGTCCAGGATTTAAGAAGCAGCCACTTGATGCTTTATCGCGACATGCACTTTCTAACACAAAGTCTGTTACAGAGGAAGTTGATGAAAAGTGATTAAATGTCTTGTTCATACAAGAGATTACGTCAAAATATGACATTTGTGTGAAGAACATGATCCAGAATTTGGAGACATGTGTAGGCTTTTGGCCAAAATGGAAGATACTATAACTGAAGAATAGAAACATTTTGGGATTTAAATCGAGATATTTTCGTTTAAGTGATAAAATAGTGTATTAGAAAAATGTAATTGCCTTCCTTTTTAAAAGAGTTGCACGATAATGTCTTAATGGGTCACCCTAATATTATGCAACTATCCCTAGAGCGTGCAAAACTTTAGTATACTTTACTAACCTCGCGTGCATAATTGCTCATTACGTTAAGACTTGTGACATAGGTAAACGCGCGATAATGCACTTAAACATTGATAATGCTACTTAAGCAAGGTCAAATGTGAATTCAATGCATTCAACCGAGTATAAATAGCAAACTGGCGATAGATTTGGCAGGTTTTATCCAAAGTCTGATAATGGAAAGAAACACATTTTGGTAGTACAGGACGTGTTCAGCAAATGGGTGGAAAATTTTGCTTTAAAGTTAGCTACCTCGGCCGAGGTGGGCCCCGTATTAATTCTAGAGGTGTCTAGTAGTCATGCAAAGCGTGCCACTTGAATTAGTCACTGATAATGGTAGCATTTGTGTAAACCAACTGCTCGAAATTATTTGTCAAGAGGTTGGTATCAAACACATTAGGATCACTCCTTATCATATGTTTTCAAACAATGTTGTACACTACAGTCGTTCTATTTTCAAAATGGTAGCGTTTCACATATCTTCCAATTATTCAAAATGGGACCAGTATCTTTTATACTTTGCTCCGCGTTGAGTACAATAGAAAGTGAATCCATTGGTACCATGGAAAGTGAATCCATTGGAGGTTGTCCTAAGAACAACTCAGCAGGAGAGATGTTCTTAGGACGAAAAATACTTTCACCCGAGAACCGCTTAACGACTCACAAAATGGCTGTATACACGTTGAAAATGTCAAACATTACTTTTTACGAGAAGAGAATTTTAATGACTTTATAAACTCTTGTGTGAATCTAAATTAAAATCATGGATATATGTTCGTTCTGTAAGCGACCCAGATACTGGAGTTGACCTTCTTTCACTGTTTGAAGAAGCAGATCCAAATGTAGATATTGAATCTACCGAAAATAATTCGGGCACTGTGTAAAGAAATTTGTTCTTTTGTCGACGCCGGGATTCAAGCCAACGCATCTGTCATCTTTAGAATGACCATTTTACGGCTAAGCTACGCCGAAGCCTTTTGTTGGGGGGGACATTACATTACAACTGAGATAGTTTCAGATTATCAGCTTTCTGCTGCAAAGAAGCAGTGATTTCAAAACTCCTATCTCGTCGTACTGTGCCAAGTATCAAACAGTGGTATTTAAGGCCATTCCTCGATTTGTTCCTAATGAAAATGCTAATAAGTGTTCACCTTCCACGTGAACGTCTGCTTGCAATTGCATATCTTATGTGCCTAATGGAAAAGAAGATTTTTCTTATGCTCCAAAACCCCCCCCTCCCACAAGTTTCATTCTACGGAGCACGGAAACAAAGCTGCCAGAGCAGTAGCAGGAAAAAAAAAATCCGCCTTAACAACTGGCAATGTCACAACTACGAACGTTGACGAGCCTCAAGAAAGTGTTTCTTTTACACGTTTTCCTGCCCTCAAAAGAAGCCTACCGTATGATGTGCCACTCAGCTCACAGAAAGTGCACCGTAAAGAACTCTTCCATGACAGAAGAGAGGATTGCACACAAGTGCTGGTGTCCCACATACGAAACAATTACCTCCGCCCTTTCACTTACAGTACGAAGAACTTTACCAGCACCCAATGGCCATAAAACGACCGCCTCCTCTCTCACTAACTACTGAGCCAAAGAAACATATCTCATCTGGTTCACAGCAGTAAATGAACGGTACTAGACGGTTGTACTGTACAATACTTCCTTTACGGACGTGCTAAGTCGCAGATGAATTCTGATCAATGCCCAAATGAGGACGATTATTTTTTTTCATTTATTGTATCATAAAAGACTAATTCGCGTATTGCCACTAACCTGTCGATTTCTAAAAAAGTTTTTTTTTTTCTTTTGCATCTGTAAGATACCCTTCAGATCAATTGGGTTAGAGACATAAAATGCCGTAGTTAGATAACATGTGTGAACATATAACTTTAATCTATCGGGATTTCTTTTAGACGGTGTGAAGAAAAGTTTTAGAAGCCGGGATTCAAACCCGGAACGTTCAGCTCCAGAGGAACATCTTTACCATTTAAGCTACGCCGACGCTATATGCAAAGCTTATTTTTGAAATCTTTTGTGGGTAGACGTTACATCCTCTCCCATTTAAAAGAGAGGTAAGGATAACGGCCTGACCTCGAGTGGTGAACCCTATGGTTGGGTCCTTGGCTACTCGTGTGAGTCCCTGTTCGGGCGCCAATTTGTAAAGAAAAGTCGTCGACGCCGGCATTGAAACCCGTAACGTTCAGCTCCGGAAAAAACGCTTTGCTACTTAAACTACTACCTTGAAATGGGATAGCTACCTATCTGAAGCAAAGCAAGATGTCTTTATGCGACTTCAGTTTGGTGGTCTTTTCCAGCTAGTAAATCAAGATTTCCAGGCTGCATTAAAGTGTCTCTCAGTGGTTTTTTCCGTCCGGTGACGACAAATGAAGCGCCGTCCACGGGGTGCGTGAGTAAACACAAATAATTCTAGACAAAAAGTATCAACCTTCAGTGATTCTTCAATGTGTTCCTGAAGTTGACAAAAGACGAGGCGTCTCCTGTGATTATTCGAACCCCTAATGAGGTGTGCTTCTCCGGTGAGTCTGGGGGAGGACTTGGCTTCCCTGACTTTTAAAAATTGTGGAAAAGGAACTTTGCATTGATTATGAATGTGAAAGTGTTTTACAGTTATAAGTGCGGAACTGAATTTTTTAAAAAAAGCAAGTACAAAATTTTTAAACGTCAAATTAGCATTTTTTGCTTATATATTGAAAGTTTATGCTGTGTAAAAAATGAGAAACATGGCTCAAATGGTCATGAGTAAGTACAAATTTTATGCAATCGTAAGTCAAAGTCAAATTCTTTCAGCAGGTAAGTTTTGCACCACCATTATAGGAAAATTGTTAGGCGGGAAGTGTTAGTTTTCCCCTTATCATGAAAACCCGAAATACTGCATAGGCTTTCATTTTTTCTTGCTGCGGGGAAGAGTGTAACGGTCCTGCTAAATTCCTTAACCTATTAGCATAAAAACACAACACAGACAAAAAAACTAACCTTTTATCTGCTTTCTCAGCAAGAAACAAACCAAGCTAGGAAAAAAAAAACAGATTTGCGACACGTGAAAGTGAATTTTTCAAAGGAGAATAGAAAAAAAAGGTCAAAAGAACCTTGACTAAAAGTCTCTTTTTCTCTCTCTCTCTTTGGTTCGAAAGCGAAAAAACCGCTCTCTCTTTGACGGGAAAAATCTCTCTGGACCAGGCAAATCCCTTGACTGGAAAGTGTTTCAGACTGAAGTAGAGGATAGACTCCTTTCGCGAGAAGGATGTAAAGAAACTGCCCTTTTGTCGACGTCGGGATTCGAACCAGCGGCTCTGTCCTCTAGAGTGACAGTTTTACCGGTCAAGCTACGCCGACGTTTATCTGAAAAGCTTAATTTCGAAGTAATTTGTGGGGAGAACCTTACATCCTCCCACACATAGAGAGAGAGAGGTCAGGACATCAACCGGACCTCGTGTGGTGGACCTAACGGTTGAATCCTTGGCCACTAGTGCCATTTTGTGGAATGCCGGGATTCGAATCAACGGAGCTATCATATCTAGAGTGACCGCATTACCGATTAAGCTACGCCGATGTGTATCTTATTTTCGAAATATTCCTTGTTGGAACCTTACACGGAATAAGAGTTGTAAGTTTAAAACTGCTGTAAAAACTTATTGATGAAGCCTGGTTCGTGAAAAAAGATTTACTAACAAAGATAAGTAAACTTATAATATTAAGCCCTTAACTTCATTATTAATTTAAACGTTTCATAAGAAACGTAAAAGTGAAACTGCTAGTTGAAATTTGAAAGAAGTACTTAAAACACTATCCTTGACTTTGACATAAGGTGATATTCACTGTTACGAAATTATTTTTTTTTAGTTTTATTACTTGGAATTTACAGTTTGATTGTTTTGATTAATTTTTCTTTACGTGCCAGTCGAACACTTCTGTTCTCGAAGTTGAAGTTACTGATTGAAATTCTGTGTTTAGGACATTGTCTTAAATTTTTATACGTGACTAAAAACCTGTTCAAGGTTCATTTCTATTTTCATTCATACAGCAAAGTTCTGCTATTTTAATTAAGTTTTGTTAAGTTTAGTTTAAATTTTGTGTGTGGTTTTAGAAAAACGTTGTTTTCACTTCATTGAATTCTCCGCAGTTTGCGTTTTGAATAGAACTTCAAATATGAGTTAAAAGCGTTCATGCAAGGCATTTATACTTAAACGGGGAGATAAATTATTTTCTGAAGCACCTAGGGTGCAAACAAATGATTTTGTTGCAGGTTCTGCCCCCATTCCATGCAGACTTAGCCGAGGTCATCGAGCAGATCCTTACAGTGTTCTGTTTTTATGAACAGAAGTGTACATATTGAGTATGTTTATGAGCAGTATTGTATGTCGATTAAACCTGCTAATTGCAGTTTGGCACTGCGAATTGATGTGAAGTTGGATTATTGACACAAAAGAAGATGGAAATACGCATGTAAACACAAGGGTACGGCCCAATTCCAGTTTATAAACATCAAATAAGGAAAATTCAAGTATCTGACAAAAGCATTTCTCTTGAAACCGAGAATGTGTACTCTTTTTAAGTAACATCTGAAAAGAAGCAAAAACATCATATCATGCTACATCGTCGTTTTTCAACTGTTCCATCTATTCTACGAAACATCATTTCAAAGGAATTCCATTTTCTCATATTTACCGAAATCTTGAGCTGTGTGTATTATAACTTTTTCTGCTGGGAGCGGTTTGGAGTAAATACATCAAAAACTTAGTCATCACCTTAGGTATTAGTATGGCGATTCATGTTACTCTTTCTTGACGTTTGTCACAGATCCGCACGAGCATCTCTCGCCGGGTAGAAAAACACTTTTTTCGAGCCCGTTACAAAATATGAAAACTGAAGTGAAAACTTGAATTTCACTATTGAAAGTGTGTAAAGAAAAGTTGTTGACGCCCGGATTCGAAGCCGGAACGTTTAGCTCCGGGGAAAACCGCTTTTTCATTTAAGCTACGCTGACACTATCTGGGAAGCTTACTTTTGAAGTCTTGTGGAGGGAACCTTACATCCTCTCCCACGTTGGAAGAGAGGTCAGGACACCGATCTGACCTCGAGAGGTGAGCTTAACGGTTGGGTCCTTGGCCACTAGTTCGAGTCCGTAAGTTTGGGCGCCATTGCAAAGAAAAACTTCACTTACATCGACAACATGATTCGAATCAACATCTCTAGAGTGACCGCTTTTCCGGTTAAGCTTCGCCGACTGGTATTTGAGCAACTTATTATTGAAGTCTTCTGTGGGAGGAACATTACAACAGGGTGTCTCAAAATTTCACTTACAGCCATTGAGGGGATGTAAAGAACATTGATATGAACGATATTCACATAGGAAAGCATGACACAAAACGCCACTTGCAGGCGATAAAGAAACTGAAGACACAGTAAGAACACGATTCAGAAATCAGTGGAATCAGGCGAAACCGTGCAACAACTGGTAGGCACAAAAAAAATTGTTTCACAAGAGGTGTTGAAAGTACCGACCATTACCACGGAATGTGTCATATTCCCACAAACTCTGATGCAAATGTGCAAACATTTGGTACACGTCTGGTTGGGTACCTTTCTCGACATATTCTTAAAGCGGGTCGTCCATTACTATCGGCCAACCGTGTAAAAAAACGCCCCTTGTCTACGCAAGGACTCGAACCTAGATCGTTGAGCTCCCGAGTGACCGCTTTCCCAGTTAAACTTCTACAGCAACTGCTGGGAAGCTTAGCATCCAAGGGGACCTCATACCCACCACACACGAAGTGCATGTCTACTACTCAGCGATGCATATTATCCGCACTACGTCGCAAGCTTGAACGAGGAAGTCCCAGGTGCCGATCTGGAGCGCTAACTTGCAGCGCCACCTACCCGTTTCACGTTATGCTTTCCTATGTGAATATGGTTTGAACCCATGTTCCCTATCTCCCCACAAAGTTTTTATGTAGAGTTTTGGGACACCCTGTATTCATTCATTTATTTTCAAAACACATCACGCACCATGGAAAAGTTGTTGTTTTTTCAGCAAAAGTCGGTATGCAGGCATGTCTGACGCAGATTTACAAATGGTTAGAATTTTTTACCAGAGGTAATAACAGGGCTTCCTGTGTTGTGATATAAAAAGGTTCTCGGATACTACGTGTCTTCAGTTTTCCTGTGGTTGAAGGAACTTTGATCACAGGATGTGCTTTTAAGACTTTTTTAAGACGCAACTGAAGAAGGCGTAGGTGATTTACTGAAGTAACCCAGTTTTTAAGAAGGTGTGTATTATTTGATTGTAAGAAGGTGAGTGGTTCTATCGTTTTCCAGAACGTTGACACTCTGACGAGAGTTTGAGGGGCGTTGAAAACACTTGGTTCAGGCTTAGTTCATGGCGTTGGGACCTCGAGAGATCACCATAAAGAGGGCCATCTGATCCTACGACGAGCACGGTCCCTTCCAACTATTTCTGCGTCTCCAGAAGTAATAAAGAGTAAGGCGACACCAACGTTCGTGGTCCACGTGTCTGCCAGTCACTGCCTTTTGCAGGCTCCTTGCTAGAGGTTTTTTGGTCTCATGGAATTCAGAACGCGTGCTACCACTGAAACCCACCCACCATCCCTTCCTACTGCATTATTGTCGCACGCGAGGCTCTAGACTGCTACGGAATGGAACCTCGTGGTCTTTAGAGACGAGTCCCCTTTCATTTTGGACAGCGACTACAGCTTTGTTTGCGTTTGCAGATCCCTAGCCAGCGACTCAATCCTGTCTTTTCACACGTTCCCCATAAACGACTTATCCACCACTGGAGATCACGTCGTTACTCTGACCTCACTTTAAAGTGGCGAGGATGTAATGTTCACTCACAAAGGACTTCTATATAAAGCTACCCAGTTACCTGTCGGCGTAGCTTAAATGGGAAAAGCGGTTTCTGGGGAACTAAACGTTCCGGGTTCGAATAGCGGCGTCGACTACCTTTCTTTACAATATTTTGAATTATATCTTAATAAATAGCGTTTGGTTGTCAAACGGCGATGAGGGCTACGCATTGGTGCTCCTCAGCCGAATCTATACGTTGAGTCATCAAACAATTAGTGTTGTGCCCTAAATGAGGGTGGAACATGCTTATCGGACATACAGTAAAATAATAATGGGAAAGATGAATAAATGAGGTATCACTAATAGGCTACGCACACACTGTGTCAGGAGTGTTACTCAATGACATTGAAAGACGAAAATAATGTAGTGTCTTTATTGGGACTCACTCTATGAGGTTCTCCCTAAAAATGGCATCAAAAATAAGCTGCTTAAATACCTGTCAGTGTAACTTAACCGGTAAAACCGTCACTCTAGAGATGACAGATCCGTTAGTTCGAATCCCGGCGTCGACAAAAAAGGGCCAAGTTTCTTTACAATGACGCCCAAATTTATGGACACACTAGTGGCCAACGACCCAACCGTTATGTCCACCATTCGAGGGAGATACCTTAACCTCTCACCCTCTGTTACTCTGTTTTTACGAGAAGATGTTGGTGGAAATTATGATGGATGTTACGTGGTTTTAATAAGTGAATCCAGCACTGTGTATTTACTGCACATGTTTATGATGTCAATTTGAGACATAGTTTTATTAAAAGGTTCTTCGTGACTAGAAAATTTCACTGAAGACGGTTTTAAGTCTAAACAAAGAGGATTTCTAATGTAAAGATAAGTAGAAGTAAATTTATTAAGCCAATTAAGACCCATAATTAGAAAAAGGTTAAATTTAAAAGGCTCCTATTGAAAATTTAAGTTAAAACGACAAAGATTAATTTCTTGAGTAAAAAAGTTTTGACGTATTTAAAGAGTTGTGTTCAAAGTTGAAGTTTTATTTGAATTCGTATATTGCTTTATGCTCCAGAGAGAGCATTTGTTATAATTGTGAGCAAATAAAGTATTGTTTGAATTTTACTTTTGTTTTCTTTACTAGCTAGTTGCTAAAATTAAGTTATTTAAGTTGGAGATACTTGTTATTCCAATTGTTATATTTGCATCGCGTTAGTTACTGCAAATCATGTCTGCAAAACGCTCTTGCAGAGTTAAGAGTCTAAAATTCTCTGAATGTTTATTTTCCGACACCGTTGGTGCTCAGACGTTTAAAATTAATGCTATTCCTATTTAATCCCATGCTCTCCTAGCCGGCAACGTTCAGCAGGGTCTTGCAACTCAGAATAGTTCCTCATAATCCCTCCCCCAAGAAAAGATTTCGAAAATAAGCTGTCCAGATACCTGTCGGCATAGTTAACGGGTAAAGCCGTCACTTTAGAGATGATAGATCTGTTAGTTCGAAACCCGGCGTCGATAAAAAAGCAAAGTTTCTTTACAAAGGGCGCCCGAATTTACAGACTCACACTAGTGGACAAGGATCCAACCGATAGGTCCACCACTCGAGATAAGGACATACCCTGATCTGTCTCTCAAGTGAGGAGGATGTAAGGTTCCCCCACAAAAAATTTCGAAAATAAGCTGCCCTGGTACCTGTTGGGTAGCTTAACCAGTAAAGCCGTCACTCTAGAAATGACAGATCCGTTGGTTCGAATCCCGGCGTCGACAAATAGAAGTTTCTTTACAGCAAGTAGTGTCCCTGTAGGATCACTTTCTTTCTTTGCCACCTCTTTTTATCAGTGTAAATGATTGAGACGAGGGTGTTTTTGACTTTGATTTTTTACAAAATTTGCTGGTAATTTCATGGTTTTGTTGGTTCTGACAAATATGTCTTATTCCCGGGATCTTCAAACTGATATACTTAAATTAGCATAATCATCTTAAAATTGCGCTATTTTTTTATTTTTATTGTTGAAAAACGTACAGTGATGAATTTCAGTGATTCAGTGCCAGTTTGGGCATACAAAATGTACGACTGTAAGAATGATTCAATAATTGGAGTCGAAGGATCCTAAACTAACAAAATGTAAGAAATTTTCAAATACAAATATAAATATCAAAGTCGGCAACAGGCAAAAGCCCACCACGACCGACCGCGTCAGAAATCGAGAAAACCGCCGT